>VZRS01012206.1:187099-257401 GCA_013398055.1 Ifrita kowaldi
TATATTATTACATTATATTATATTACTAATATGTACTATATACTAAAGTATATACTAATACTTTTGAAAGATGAAAAATCAATCCAATATTATAGATTTCATGCATTGAAATAAAGTAACACAGTTTTACAGAATTAGCTGTAGCACAGCCTTGAAAGATGAAGATGCTTCATAGCAAGTTTAAAATTGTAGATTTTACTCTCTTTTCTGTGAAATATTTTTATAATAGAACAAAGTTTTGCATAATTTTTCTCTGACAAATAGTTTTTTCATGACAGAGCAGGGAAAGGAAAGAGGAGAGAGATTTATACGCTTGTTACAATCTCATGGTGAAATTAATACCTGTTAAAGATCTTAAAGCAGTAACTTAAAGTGCAAAGTTTTCTACTCATGCACAGGGCCAGTACAGCACAAGGAGCCTTGCTTTCACATCAAGCAGTGTGACATGGAGCATGGCTCAATTCCCCTGTTCCTAAGCATGACAANCTGTCCTGTACTAAGACACGACAAACTCTCTGGGTTTTGCAACCAAAGAGATCTCTTTCTCATTTTTACCTGTTTATGTATCTCCTTCATTTCCCTCCTATTTTATTTGCTTGCTTGATTAGTTGCACTTAGTTTTCCATTCTTCTTTTCTCCCCCCTCTTCTTTCCTTCTTTGTAGCCAGAGAACATATTTACACTGAAAAATGAAGGCCTTCTACCACCTAGAAGTTCCATCAGTATTAACTACAACTCCTCCAGGTAGCTGTGCTTTCTCTTTAAGGTGTCCTCATGGCACATGTATCTGAACTCCAAAGCAGTAATTTGACTGAGTAGACTGAGAAATGCCAGAGTTGGATTAACATAAATTCACAGTTGTTGTCCAAGTTGGAAACTGTATTTTGTAAGGAAACTTGGACGGCTCACACCTGCATCACACACTTGTCATCAACCACTTCATCTGTGAGAAACTAAAGAATCCCTTACTACTTTCACAACATTGGAAAGGTGCATAAGGAGGAGCTAGGAATGTATTGCCCTGATTCCCATTTCAGAGGAGGATTCAAGTACCAGATTAGAGGCTGGGTTTTCACCTAACCACGGTCCTTGCTTATACTCTGCAGTTCCTGCCTTCCTCACAGGATCCCCTGTTCTGACTGCTCGGTGAAATGCCCTTGCAATGAAGAGAACTGGAAATGTTTTTTCCCCCACGGCCTGATTTCTGTACCTTGTCACAACATTCCCAGAGACTGTTCACGCAATTGCAAATCTAAACCTGAAAACGGGACTGCAGTTGAGTTCCTCGATGCTACAGGGGAAAAATGAAGTAGAATTAGAAAGAATAAACAAATCCTAAGCCTTGTATGGTGCCTTCTTTTACAGGCTGATAAGAACAGAACTCACTTGGATATAGTTAGTACATAACACCCTCATCTGTTCACTGAAGGAACACCTGATACAGGTGTAAGACCTAGAACTGCTGTGAGAGAAACCCCTTCATAAAACCACCAGCTGATTGGTTATTGGTTAAATATTTGGTTTTGCTTTTCAGGTTTTATTGGAAGTATTTATTTATTTATACTTAACCAGATAAAGGTCAGAGGTCCTGAAAAAGGGCTTTTAAATGTATGGTGTTCTTAAAATATTGCCTTAGAAATAAAAAAAAAAGCTAAAAACCAACAGGAGATAAGACAATCTCTCCCTGAGCCAGGAAGTAAATCCATCTGAGTTTAGCCCCCATTTAGCTGAAGGACCCCCATGCCTTCACTTGGGGAAGGTGGGAGACACTCCCTGGAGCCCAAAGCTGGTGAGGGTAACACCAGACACCTCCTGGCAAAAAACTAACCGAGGCTGCCCCAGAGGTGGGGAGAGGTTTCAGCCTCCCACCTTCTCCCACTGCATACTGGCTGTTGGACAGTGCTGCTGCCTGCATTCCCAGTGCAGCAATGCAGCTCTTTCCTGTCTTCCCAACGAAATCACTGCCTGGGAAATGGTAACCTGAGTGGTGTCCACACCACAGCAGGGGAGACAAAAGGCAGGTGCTTTATGGGCAGGTCAGAATTATTTTAGTCCACTAAAACACATTTAGGACTACTTAGACCCTACACTAAAATTGAAAAAAAAATTAAAATCCCTTAGGCCTTCCTCAGAGCAGGGGCTCCAGAGAGCTGAACTTTGCTGCTTGAGCCCACAAAACCTCACAAATGCCTGCCACAGAAAAACTCCCTTAAAGGCCAAAAGCCCTGTGCCAATCCTGCTACGACCTTGGCAGGGTGAAGACTAGAGACAGTGCCAGTGAGAGCCCCCAGGAAGGGAAGGCCCTGTCCAGCAGTTTTTAGTTATGGGGCTAAGATAGAATATTCTCTTACATTTCTCTCACATGGATGACCTGTAGGTGTGTGCCTGTGCATTCCTCTCAGCCCAGGCCTGTAAATTCTAGTCTGTTTACAAGGAAGGGATTGTTCACTGGCAGGCAGGATGCAGGGTACATTCCTATGTCCAAATAAAAACAGACTTAGATGTCCACAGCACATTTTTGTTCCATTATTCACCTTAAGGCTTGAAAACCTTCTCATACACCTGTGCAATGTTTTTGTCAAAAAGGAAAGACATCCGGATGCCTTTTATTTCATCTAGGAAAAGCACAGAGGTCTAAGAATTTTGTCTGTTCTAGAAAAACTATTCAGATTTTTTATGGAAAGTGTAATGTCTAAGAGAGCTACCCACTTATTGAAATAGAACTTCATTAACTTTTGTAAGAATAAGAACTACATTATACATAACTAAGGTAATAGGTAGAGATTCCTTCTTGTCTTACAAATGAAATAATTTTCTATTAATACTAAAATACTTTTCAAAGTATTACTAATATATAATATATTATTATATTATTATNTTTTGCATAATTTTTCTCTGACAAATAGTTTTTTCATGACAGAGCAGGGAAAGGAAAGAGGAGAGAGATTTATACGCTTGTTACAATCTCATGGTGAAATTAATACCTGTTAAAGATCTTAAAGCAGTAACTTAAAGTGCAAAGTTTTCTACTCATGCACAGGGCCAGTACAGCACAAGGAGCCTTGCTTTCACATCAAGCAGTGTGACATGGAGCATGGCTCAATTCCCCTGTTCCTAAGCATGACAATGACAGCACGAGCATACTCTGACAATTTGGGCATGCCTGTATATGCCACATACCCACACATTAGCAAGAACCAATCTGGGAGCATAAGCAACATGGCTCTGATCTAACAAAACAAACATCTGTCTAACTGAAAAGAACCCTCCCAGCCCAAGCTGGAAGTTTTGGTTACTTAATTAATACAGTTTTTGGTCCTTAATTTATTTGCTGTACTGACTTGTATGACACTACTCCCTCACAGACCCAGAGAGAACAAGGCTGGCTGCTTCATTTGGGGTGAAACCATGCATCGTACAAAGGCACTTCCTGCTGGATTATGCTTTCCACTGCTATCTCCCCCAATACACATCCCATTTCCCCCAAAGCAAAAGGCACATACATACATCTCTGCACGTGAGATTTTAGATGTTAGTGATGTGTAACTCATGGGTATGATTAAGGAAATATTAAAAGACAGAACTTTCTAACCATAGAACTAACAAGCTGAGAGACTCACAGGGCTGAGAGAAAGGATGAGCATGTGAAGTTTCCTCACATGAAATGCTCTCTAAATGCACCTTAGGCTCAAGACTACAAAATTGTGACAAAAGCTGTCACTCAATTCCAAACAGGATTTGCACAAGTTTCCACAGTTTCATTTTGGAAATAAGTTAAGGTGATGTCTCAGCAGTGGCATACAACACTGTATTTGGCAAACAAGATCTCTAATCTAGAAAGCAGTGAGTTTTTTCCAAAGTTTTTCCACGCGAATGGGCTTCCACTGAGGTTTGCCAAGATCCTTAAAGGAACTGTCTGCGTTTTCCAGTGCTGGATTAGTGCTGTTTGAGTAGCTCACTATTATTTTTAGGTTCACCCATTATTCAGAAGAGCATCAGATTTAATATACTGTCAGTGCAACAGAAGTTGGTTAGGTATCAGGTTCTGGGGACGGGAATGGGATATGGAGAGATGGTTAGAGACCGAATTCCTTAAAGTGAGCACGACAGCTGCAGGTAGTATCTTCACAGCTGAGAGTAATACACTCCTCAAACTGGCATGTGATTTGAAATGATGTGGAAAGTGACAGAAGCCAGCTGGACTGCACGCAGCATAGGTGGGTGGAGAGGCTGAGAACACTGGGATTTGGGTAGTAAGAGGTCAACCTGCAAGATGTGATGTAAACCTGATTGAATGGGAATAGGCTTTGAACAACTAAGGAAAAGTTGAGAAAAGACTGGTGTGGCAACCATGCTTAGTATATCCAGATTTGTGGAAGTGGACCAAGTTGGGGTATGCTACAGGTTAATCTATTGATAATTAATTCTGGAAAAATATTTGTGTTTGGATGGTCTTTAATTCTTGAACGATCTTCAGAAATTGCTTCTTGCCCAAATTATGAATAGATATTAATTATAATAACATCTTATAGTAATAGTGTGCTTTTCATTCCAACTCATCCTTAGGCCTTTTCCAGCATATGCATAATTCATTTTTGCTCCCCTTGGGGCTGAACACAACACTTAATAAAGAGAAGGGATTGTATTAGCTATTAAGAAAGGTAATCAGACCTCTCTTCTGATTTCTCACCACTTCTCTAGCTTCTAAACCTTTCTTGCAATCACTGCCTGGTGGCAGCAGTGAGGACAGAAAAGGGAATTGCAATGGGGAGTAAGGGAAAAGAACAAGGTCTTGTCATCAAAGGCAGTCCCAATGTCTGACAGCAACCACAGCAGCAGCAACTAAATAAAAGTTAAACAGTATGCGCATTTTAGAAGGTAACTATACAACTGCAAAGTTAATCTGTGATTTCTCCACTAAAATTCTATTTCAAAGAATATTTGGGATGATGCTCTTGATATAACCATCTGCATCTCTGCTATTAGACCCCTGGGAATTCAGAGTAACTGCTTCAAAGGAATGCCAAGTTGAGGTAATTCTGGTTTCACTGAACGTGCTGGAAACAGAGGCATGTTTCTGTAAGTACGTTTCTACTGTTTGGGCTACAATGGCAATAACAATAAAACTTTTATGACAGCACTAAGTCATTCAGCAAGTCAAAAAACCACAATAGCAATTATAGTATTTCACTATTAATTTTTCCCATCATAAACCACTCATAATATTAAACAGTTGATCCTCCTGCCTGGACAAAAGTTTCATCTGGGAACTGACAGCAAAGTAAGCACTGAAAGAAAGCATTCTTGCCTTCGCGGTGTGGACAATTCTGTCTCTAAATTTTTCCAACTTCAATACTCACTATTGTGCTTGAAGATTCTAATAGTGGCGCCTGAAAGCCTCGCACCAAGAACGAGAGAAGTGTGGTTCAACTCATCACTTAAAATGAGGCAGCCCTGTGGAGAAGGAGCACAGTGAGCATCTGCATGAACCGGGAGGCTGCTGACACGTGTGTGCCAGCACACGCACGTGTCTATGACAGAGCATTGCACCAATCAAGCTGTAAGGACTAAACATGAAACAAATTTTCTGCCACTTTCCTGAAGGTGCCCGGGTGCACTGCAAAGGCAGGCAGAAATACTGGGATCAGATTCTCAGGCATTCCCAGGTGGTGAAATGTTTCCTGTAACTGGCAAGCAGCAAATAAGCCTATTAAAGATTGACTGCTTTATAGTGATATCAGATGATGTTGCTTACTCTATCACCTGTCTACAGCCCATTTTGAGTTGTAAGGAAAATGCAGCCACCACTCCACATATAAAGACTGTATGACAGCAGTGTAAGGAGGAGTAATACTGAGGCTGGACTGACATCAGCGCTTTGGACTGCAGAAATGAGATCAGGAGAGACTGATGCCTTCTAAGTCCCACCTCCATTAAGATGTGGGTGAAGTTTAGGAACCAGAGTATTTCTCTGCATATAGAGTTGACCTGTAGTATACCTTTTATGAATTAACTCAGTTGAAAGCTCATTTTATTTTTAGAAACGAAAATAGAAATGTGGGAGAAGTAAATCTGTATATTATACTAACAAGGGGCAGGACTCACAGTCGCATTTCAAAGCTTGACCCCTTGTTTAGCTCTTTTTATTAAACATGTTTCGCTGTGCTTCATTACCCAAAGGGCAACACATCATTAAGTAAAAATTTATTCTGGAATAATGGATTAGGCCTAGGTTGAGAGATACTCACACAATCTCCCTAGACACTGGTATGCAGAACTAACAGTAAGTGTAGATGGATCTTGACAAGAAAGTGTAGCTGCTAGGCTAAATTATAGAGGAAAACATAGGAGTAAATCTCTCAAACACAGGGTAGGTAAATAATATTTGTAATATATACAATATATAATAATACTGTTTCATAATATATACTGAATTGTCAAGAAAAAAAATGCAATACATAAAGCGATATCTTTATCTGTGCCACTTATATCTAAATATCCCATCTCTGACATCAGCTTGAATCTCTACACGAGGCCAGGTAAGAGAGGGAAAATTATTATACAGCTAAGCAAAGGACAAGTACCTCACACTGTATACCTGCAATTTCATAAATTTACCTTCATTAATTCTCTGTATCTGTTCCCTTTGAAACTGCTGGACAGGTTCTCCAGCACTGCTGCAGACTGAAGTTCATGTTCTGGGCAGCTGAAGCAACTCTCCCTGCCCAACATTTGCAAACACGTATTTTAGAGATCTCTTGCAAAAGCCGCCTTCATCTTCAACAGTGAGTGAAGAAGTGACTTCACCTCTACGCTGGTGTTTCAGAAGAAGTCTTGGTCATACACCACAAACTGAGTTCATTCCATTTCCACCAAGAGGGAGGTCATGTTTCGTACTTGCATGGCACACTTCATACTGTTCCACAGCTGGACGAGCCGAGGAGGAGTCACCCACTTCCCAGCTATCAGCACAGCGCATCTGCCTGTGATGTCCGGAGTGATCAGTGGCAGGATGATCGATATCCATGCCTTTGAGTCAGGTACTCCAAACTGGAGATGAGGTCCCTTCGGCACCAAGTAAGAACCCAACTTTTGTGTCATGATCACAGCTTTAGACTTGGATTTTCTGCCAGCTTTCTTCGCAGGGCTGGCTGGAGCTCTGTTCACCAGGAATGCTAAGCACTGTGCTTTTTCTTTTCTCAAAGTGTTGTAAATAGTATCCTAATCATCATCTTTTGTCACAGGCAGATGGGCAAAATCTCAGCAAGTAGCTCAAATACTTCATCCCACAACGCCTGGACATGGGATTCAACATTTGCTTACTTTTTAGGGAGAAGCAACTTCACTAAGAAGAGCTAGACAACCGTATCACTGATCCTTCAACAGACGTTAGGTATGTGTGATAGCAACACTCAGCTCTAGCACAGATGATGAAGGAGCCTATTTAAAGTCACAAGGTCATCAGCTTTATGACTCACAGATTCCTGATACCAAGCTCTGTTCCTCGATCAAGCCTTTCCACTTACTGAAAGCCCAGTATACTGCAACAGTAGTTGAAACAATTAATAAACGATTGCTCTACGTGTTCCTGAAGGAAGTACTCACCTTTCCAACAAGGGCTGGAATATTCATCGAGTTAGTTGCAAATCCCATGCCAAACACCATAGCATCTTCCACACCAAGGAACTTGGCCACAAGTTGCTCTAGTTCTACATGTTTGTCTAGGGTGCCTGCAGAAATAAGCACATGGAATATTAAATGTCATTAAACTGTGAAAGTTATTAAGACACAAAACATACAAAAGAACAGGCTAGAAGTGTGTCATTAAGCTATACGACATTAAGTTCTAATGAAGGTTTTCCATTTGTATCCTGTGCATGTGGGCTAATGCAAGAGGTGCAAACCAGCTGTGACTAATGCTAACAAACTGCTGCTGCTAAGGCAGCAAAGCAGTTGCTATGGGAAAAGGTTTCCTTTTCTTGTAATAACTTTTGACACAGATTATTCTGAAGACTAATTCTTTGTCTTTTTCTCTCCCCTGCAATGAGGACAAAAATACCTCCTTTTTGCAAGAAATGTGGGACAAACATTTTAGGCATTCTTGAGTTCCCTCTGGATGTGAAAACAAAAATGGGTGACAACAAAATTCTTCCTTTTTTATTGCCTGCTTATATAAGTGTACAAAATTCTTCATTAGGATTTTATATGGATAGACAAACAAAAGCATTCTCCATATTTTTCTGCTTTGGAAAGTAAAAGCCATTTCACTCCCCATAACTGATAATAACTCTCCTCTTTCCTTCCTCTCAACAGCAAACATAAACAACAACGCAACACTAGAGAGCCTTCTTAATGGCATGTTAATTATCTAGTATCAGTGCCTGAAGTCTCCAAACAAGTAAGTTGCTCCAACTCTCCAACAAAAGCAGCATCCTTCCTGCCCAACTCACAGTGGAGGATGACAAAATGCAAAAAGCAAACAAACGAAAGAGTGGTGTTAAGAGACTGAGATAACAGATAGCTTTGAACAGTAAGGAATCATCTCAACTTGCCAGCTCTCTAGTCCTTGGTTGCCTGGCTGTGCATTGCAGGGACCAAGGCAGAAGGAACTCTTACAGGATGATCTGTGGGGAAGAAGAGAGAGTGGCCTGTGGATTCTGACAGAGCATTTCCCCTATGAATAAGGCTGTAATCAGAGAACAGAAGAAAAGAATTGGGCAAGTGAATACGTTACTTCACTTGCACTGCACAAACTGATGTCACAATAATATAAAGTGAATTACAATGGATGGAACAGGAAAGCTGTGTTCACTGTGATGGACAAAGCGCAGATGAAGGAGGAACACAGAAGCTTGGCTAGAGTGTCTCAACAAGAATGATGAGTCAGGAAGATGATCTTACCTTCAGCATGGAGCAGAGCTCATTAAAAAAATCAAATATAAATGGCAGGAGAACAGTTTCAGCAACAGCACTAAGTCAGCTGGTTCCAGTGAAGTAGTGTTTTCATTACTTTTTCTCAATAAATATCTAAAGTAAGAATGACATCCATTTGGAAATAGAATGTGACAAATATCTATCACGCTGGCAGGTAACTCTCAACAGTCAGGGAGACAAGGAGCAAGGATCATGTGGCTTCTTGAAAAACCTGAATTACATGGGCACTAAAGAACAGCAGTGCTGAGATTTTGCCAGAGCCTTCCTGGGCTGTGCTAGACCTGAGCCTACTCCAGCAGAGCTCCAGGAGTGAGTCTGCACTTGTTATATCACATTGCACGTACCTGGATCTCAGTTGTCTCTGTGCTCTGAGAATTAGGTAATTGACACAGAAAATGTGGCTCTGCAGAAACTCCACTACGTGTGAGCTCAGTCTGTATGAAGCTCTTTGAGGATGGCTATTTCTTGAATTTGTACATCCCAAGACACACAAAGATACGAGCTGGCTCTGCACACAGCCACTGCTTAGTAGCCAGACTCCATGAAATACAAAACAGAGCTGAGCTGCTCACTGGGAATGTGGGTGAGAATCTGTCTTAACTTGTAAGCCCAGCAGGACTCAGCATGTATTTCTGTGGTTAGTTCTGTATTTTTTACAAATTGGGCCCAGCTAGTCTTCAACCTGGTTACAGCAGTCATTGACAATTAAGAGTTCCAGCATGATCAGCTGCCTTAGTGCTCCCTGCAGGTGTTATTTTGTCACTCGAGGGCTATCAGCACACAAAAAGAAGATGAAGTCTGCAATGGAAGCTTAAAGCCAAGCACACTACGGTCACAGCTTGAATTAGAAGGTTTGTGAAAGCATGAGAAACAAGCAGTGTGTGCTTTGCAAGGCAGGTATTTTAAGGCATGACACAATTGTCCCTGACTGTTCCAGGGGTAAGTCTGACACCACTGGGGTGGAGTTAAATTGCTTTTTGGGCTTGCATCACATGTTTTCTGTTGTTACAAACAGGAAAAGCCTGACTCAATACAGACTGTTCTGTTAAAGCTCCTATTAGATGACCCACAAAGGAACAGCACATTTTGGAGCTATTTTTATTGATTTTGTTATGGTGAAGAATGAGACATTCTGAAAGTGACTGATTCCTACTTACTATTTACTAATCCTAAGAGTGAATGCAGATGATACTGTACACACTATTGCCTAAAAATCCTGGAATACAAACTGAAATTGGTTTGCAAAACAAAATCCTGAATGACAAGGATTTTCAAAATGAGCCCTGCTTTTGAATCATGCTAATTACCGTGGCAATATTGTTGGTGGTAGGCGAGGTGTTGCAGAAGCAATACAACACACACCAGTACTGTCAGCAGGAAGTTTGTGACAGCTGTATACCTTGAACAGAGCTGAAAAAGCATGTAATTATGCAACTATTTAATCATATCAGACGATACATCCACACAGGATGTCCTTGGACATTGTAAAAATGACATCAATTCCATCACCTCTCTTCACTGGAAGAAACAAGGGGTCAGACGTGTTGCTGGGATGAGGCTTGTCCACTAGCATTCCCAGCTGTCACAGCCACTGCCACAACAAGCATAAGCAGCACTACCAGACAGATGCAAATTCGATCCAAAGGAACTGGCACAAGCTGAAACATCTCAGCATCTCAAGCTACATAACAAAGGCAGTAATTACACAGCTCTTCATTAAATACAACCTTAGAGATGTCAAGTGAGGTTATCCTCGCCCTTAGAATGTTTTGTGTTGTGCTAGATTCAAGGCCAGTTATCGTGATCTGATGGATGAAAAGTGATGTACTGGATACATTGTATACACAGATACTTTCTATGCTTGCCCTATAAACAAACATTAGAATTTCCCCACTGACTGACTACAGCTTGGCTTGACCCAACAAATGAGGACATGACTAAATAATGTACACCAAATCACCAGGAAAGATTGAAGGAAAAAAAAAGACTGGTAACTGCATCTTTAAGAGACAAAATTAAATCCTTTTGAAAGTTATTCTTCCCTGCTGAACAGCTGCATGTAATAGAGTATAGCAGGAATTACTGTGATCTGAGACTATATAGGTATTAAGATCAAAGATCATATCAAAAGTGGACTTTCACAATGGGAACCACCTCCACAGGTTCCCACACTTCTCAAAGCAAACCCCCCACCCCTTTTCAAAATCTGATGACCCAGTTCCCTCCATTAATTTGCCACTGCACTCCGGTGGCAGGGAACATGAAGTACAGTGTTTTGACAGGCTTTTTCATAGACTTACCCATGCTGCTGGGCTGAAAGTCACTGTCAGACTACTAGACAGATAAAGCTGGAAAATGGACTTCCCATGATCCATACAGCTCTTATTTATTTTGGCATTTTCAGCTTGGACCAGGTGGTTTATGCCATTGGTTAGTAGTCTGCCCAAGACAGTCCTTCAGGTTCTTATACACCAGCGACACAGACTGGTTGAACTGCCAACACGGGCAACAGTATCTTGTAATAGAATTTTATGTTAGGAATTCCAAGACCCAAGAAAGAAGACAGGGAAATACCTGCTCCCCTCAAGTTAAACAAAAGCTGGAAGAGTAAATTGATGTAAGTAACAAGCCCTTGAAAGAAAAAAGAACAGCTGGGAACCCTAAGCACCCCTGATGTGACTCACCGAGCAGAATGAGAACCATTACACTATGAAAATGAGGGTTTGTCAGCAGCATCCTTGGGAGGGTGGGGAACAGAACAAAACACCTGAACTTCCTTGTCACATTTGAAACTTAAGGACACAAACTCACTCTGGTAAGATGCTTGTCAGAGATGAAAAAATCTGTGTTACTGAAACACATACATGCTTTTACAAAAGCAAGATTGGATGAGTTAGTAACAGAAGGATGAAGAAACAGAAGCTGGAGAAATTATATTATTTCTTTACACCGTGTTACCAGAGTAGACGGTGCAGATGGTATCACTGTCCCACCAGAGGAAAGCCTCAGCTTGTAGAATGAGACATGTTGGAAAGAGAAGCACACAGTAATGTTATACAGTTGCCTCATTTAACACTGTATGTGCAGAAAAGAGTTCCAAACTAAGGGGGTTTTGATGAATCATTTGATAGAAAGAAAATGCTCTAGTTTTCTTAACATTGCTACCAACTGACAGGGCTTTCATATACAAAGATGCTGTGGGTGTCATAGATCTAATAATGTACCTGTGCAATTCATTGATTCTCAGAAAACAGGTGGATTAGTTTTAACAAAACTTCCAGCTGAATTTAGATCTTCGGGTTTTGTTTCCTTTTTTTCCCTTTAGAAAAACACAAGGTTAAAATTTCCATTTTAAATCCAGCTGCTTCATGCTAAAGCCTGTATGGCAGTATCTTAAGTATCTAAATATTTGCATGCTGATAACATCAACATCGGAGATATTTTAGATATTAAACAAGTCACACAACCCTTAATTCCTACAGATGCCTTCAATTGCACCTGCCAGCAGATGGACTATCCAGACTATTAGTCTTGTTTTGCAAAGTACACTTCTGCAATGGTGAAATACCAGGGAACAATCCTGACTCAATGATCATAAATTGTTCATAAGCTGGATTAGTTATTTATGAGAGGGCAGGTACAAAAAGGAAAAGGCTGTTAGTAGGAGATGACAAAAGAGAATTCTAGTGTTTCCTAATTTATACCATACCCAATCAGAAAATAGGTAAGATTATGAAGTGTGTGTGTGTGTGTGTGTGTCTGTTTATATACACACTCATTCTCATTTTTGTGGCTTTATTCCTCTTTAAGATCCTACTTAGAAACTGTACATTATGGAAAATTCAGTTCTTTATCTCTTTCTCCTAACTGAAAAATGAAACATTTATTCATGTTTGTACAGTATTATGTTTAAAACAAGCCCTGGCCCTAATTAAAGCTTTGAAGTAGTATAAAAGAAAGAATGGCCAAATAACTACTTTTATCTTTTTGAAATGCTGCTAGAAATTCATATTAGGCCTTAAAACCCAAAGGAAGGAGGTAAATGGGACTGAGCTACTTTTGTAGGTTAAATGTTGGCACAGATCTTCAGATCTGCTTTTTAGAAACGAGATCACAATCAAGTGTAAAAAATCCTCAAAGAAAAAGCCCTAAAAGTGAGTGCAAGTTAGGTGTTAAAGGATAGTCTCCTAATATGCCCTCCAGAGTGAATCACCCTGCAAGTGTTCTGTGCAGGCTCCATCTTGTCTTTTGGTCCAAGGCATAATCACAGGAGAAGGATTTCAAAAGGCAGGAATCCTGCCTGGCTGCTTAACCAGCACTAATGACACGTTTGCTCTGGTTCCTCACGTATATCATCTCCATGAGGAAAAATGGGGAGCTAGATAAACAGAGCATCGGAGTACTGGCTGTCCATGTGACAGTCCTGTCACCAGCCTGGCCCTAAGCCTAGGAGCACTCAGAGCACGATAATCAGCCTTATCTCAAAAAAAAGTGTAACTTTGCTGATTTTATTATCATCTGCAAGCAGCAAGAAGGAAACTAATTGGCATGTTTCTCAGTAATTCTCAGTCACATTGCTTAGAAAAGGCTGACTGTAAACATTGAGCCACAGGATGGGCTCAGAAAAAAGGCTTTTGAGTCTGCCTCCAACAGTAGCCAGCTCCCACTCCGGCCACTAAAATACTCTGATCTGCATGGGAAAAAGGACGTTACATTCAAGTTGTCATTCTTTCATATTTTTCATTATATGGAAGGAATACTTGCTATTTCATATTTATTTAGGTTCCTATTTGCTGGCAATTTTATTAAGCTAAAAAGTAACACTTTGAGGGAAAAATTAAAATACATAAAAGAGTACAGATATTTCTGGGGGGCAGTTTACATGGAATGCCCTAATGTTACCAACACTCCAGTAGTTGAACAGTTGGTGTCCAGTTAGTTATGGAGTCATGGAATAAATCACAGAATAGTTTGTGATGGAAGGGACCTTAAAGATCATCTCATTACAATGCCCCTCCTCGGACAGGGACACGGATAC
The DNA here is from genome assembly GCA_013398055.1 of Ifrita kowaldi. Classification (NCBI taxonomy): domain Eukaryota; kingdom Metazoa; phylum Chordata; class Aves; order Passeriformes; family Cinclosomatidae; genus Ifrita; species Ifrita kowaldi. Next base: position 201,071 of record VZRS01012206.1, read on the forward strand.
CTTTCTCTAGATCAGGTTGCTCCAAGCTCCATCCAGCCTGTCCTTGAACACTTCCAGTAATGGGCATCCACTGCTTCCCTGGATAACCTGTTCCAGTGCCTCACCACCCTCACAGGGAAGAATCTCTTCCTGATATCTAATCTGACCCTGCCCTCTGTCAGTTTGAAGCCATTTCCTCTTATCCCATCACTCCACACCCTTGTAAAAAAATCCCTCTCCAGGTCTCTTGTAGCCACCTTGCGGTACTGGATGTCTACTGAAATCCTACAAGATCCAAGAATTATTTTCTCAGACCCAACATTTATGCCTAAAAACTAAAACTTCCTACTTATTTTTATGTCCCAGTTGGTTTCTTGATGTATAGTGAACAAGCCAAGAAATAAAACCAATGACCTTTCCCTGCACCTAGAGGAGAGCCTGTTGCTGACAAAAGCTATTTTAATTTGAATAACACCCATGGTCAATTTTGTCACATACAGTAGGTGCAGATCTCTCTGTATCCTCCCTTGGCATCTCCCACAGTTAGTAAGGACACCCTGAATCAGGTACAGTTTGGGTATTTCTAGTAACTATCAGTGATCCCTCCTCTGCACGCATGGCCAGTGTCCCTTAGAACGCAAGGGAGTGAGAAGTTCTGGCACCTGCAGCAACGAGCTCCTTGGGTCTGCCAGCCTCCAGTATTTAGGTGAAAATCTTCTACCAGCTTCATACAAAGCCCTGTCGATCTGGCAGTGGGAGAGGCAATGGACAGTGAACCCTGACCACTCTTCCACATCACACATTGTGTCGAACACTTCTATAATTTCTCCCTTTAGGTTCCTTTTGAGTGGGATGACAGGCATTTGTGACAGCTGAAGACAGCAAGCTCAGTAGTTCTTCACCCAGAAGCCATCTAAGGCCTTTGAGGATCCCTGCAGCCCTACTCTTACAGTTTCCAGTTTTGCTAAATCAGTTTTTTAATCAGACCTGCACCGAGTACTCAAGACAACAGCAAACAGCAGCTTTATGCAGTAGCATAACTGAGGCTCTGTGGTTGGCTTTCTGTGTACTTTCTAGTAATTTCTAGTGTTTGATTTGCTTTCTGACCATGGAACGGTAAATTAATTCTTCCATGGATGTACCATTTATAACTCCAAGATTATGCTTCTAAGGGATAATAGCTAGCTTGGTCTCAAAAAAAGGAAAATATTTTTTTTTCACATTGAAAGTCCCACAAACCCCTCAGAAACGTGTCTTAAAATGACATCGTTATACTAAGAAAGTAATTTATTATTATTATAACTAAATAGAGCATGGAATTAAAAATGGAGTGAAAGCCTTAAATCTTTTTATGGGGGACAAATCTAGGAAGCTCAGCCACTGTTTTCATCAGTTTTAACCATGCTCTAAGAGGAAACTACTTGCAACAACATCCTGATTTGACAGCATCGCAGCTCTTCACAGGCTGCCCAGTTGTAAGAGGAGGAGTGTAGGCAGAAGACCATACAGGACAGTTTTATCATCATGTATTCTTTCAAACATCACTCACATTACTTTTATTTATGTCTTCTTTGTTTTACCTTCTCTCTGAAATCTTCTGAAAGCAGTGGAATGATGCTTCTCAAAAATAGAGCTACCACTGCTTAGAGAGAGATCTTGGTAAAACTCAAACACGCCAGACACTTAAATGCACACAAGCAGAACAGTACTTTCAAAGTCAATCAGCTTGAAAACATAAATATGTTCAAGTGCTCTCTTGGATTAGAACCCCACAGGCAATTTACAGCCTTGGCTCTTGCAGCTCACTGCACTTTTACTTCAAAACACTTTAGCTCCGCACACAGTAACAACAGAAGTTTTGAAATGTGATCTGCCCAGAAAAAAACTCATCCTGTTCTTTTTATCTAAGATGAAGACGAGAAATGATAATTAAAAAAGTTAAGACCTTTCATTCAGACCCTTCCCTATCTCTCTCTTTGATACATTTAACTCAGAATTTTTCTGTTCGACTGTGATGAGAATGGAGTGCAAGAATGTGAAGGAGCAAGGAAAGAGGGTATCCACTATGAATAAGAGGCTGTTTTCCTCAGGTTGCTTACAGAGATCTTGGTGACAGACGGGCTCCAAAGAGCCAGCACCAACGAAGGAACCACTGCTCAGCACACACACACAGGCCCTCTGTTACCTGCCCAGGATAAAATGCTGTGACTGCTCATTTACACCAGCTAAGTCAGGCCCAAACACACTGCTTTCCTTTCTTAATAGGTCCATGTCCAAGCTGCTCTCCAAAATCCACTTCCAAAAGACTGAGACTCACAAGGTTTTTAGGATGTTCTTTATCTGTAGCCCATGCTTGCATTGTGAATAGTCTTGATGCAGTCCATGTGACTGTTTGCTGTGAAGGCAATTTGAATGAATCCAAAACCTTGCTCAATCAGTCAAGACAACAACAGCACAGGAGTTCAGATGAAGAGAAAATCCTAGAAAACTCTGCATATTGGCTCTAAAATAGGCTAGAGGAAGTCACCTAATAAGATTTTTAATATTTGAATACAGAATCAATCTTTTAATAGGTTGGGTTGGTTTGCTTTTTTCTTTTAGAATAAATCACACAAGTCATCCATTAAAGAAATTCAGCAAAAGCTACAGAATAAGGAACACCAGCCATAACCTTAGATGCACTGAAAACAATTTGAAATGTTCTTAGACAAAATAGGATCCAAGAGAAAAAGAGAAAGCTTCCTTCAATTCCTTAAAGGACTAGCACTGGGGACCATTTTCAAGCATGCAATTCAGGTTAAATAATATATTGCAGTCACCAGTTGGGTCACCTACAAAAGGAAAGTAGGGTCAATCTGTAAACCCTCTCTGAGTGGTTTTAATATGTCACTGACATAATTATTATTGGCAAACCAATCCACAATGACAAGATAAGAAGCAGGTGACAAGGTTTGCATTAATTTTTTGTCTGAAATGGAGACTTTAAATGAAAACCTAAATTAAATACAGTATTTTTTCTGTAAGGTGTTCTTCTTATGGAAGAACAGAGGTTACTTTGAAGATACAAAATGTAATGTTTTCAAGTTGCTGGATTAGAAAAAAGAAGTCTATAAAAGGCTTCTCCATTCTGGGAAGCCTACTTCTTCTTTTTTTTTTCTTTCTTTCTTTTGTTTTGTTTTTGATAGCTCCCAAGAAAGGTAAAACCTGAAGAGAAATCTCCTCTTGCATTTCTGTGACTTGAAACTGTTTGTTTGGTTTTTTTCCTGGAATGTAAGGTGATTGTACCATAAGGAAAGCAAGGCTTTGTGTAAAAACAGAAAGTTGAAGGTAACACTGCATGCAGCCTACAAACCAACAAAGCAGACAAATCATAAAGGACCTATAAATCAAAAATGTCAGATGGAGCCTTCCTGAATTTATTTGCTAAAGGTAAGCTAGAAATATTTTGTGTTTGTGTTGAAACTACTGTTTTGTGCAAGTAATAGCTCATAAAACATTCTAATACGTTCTTAGAACATGGAATTAAAAACATTATGTAAAAGATCATTTCACTAATCTGAAACCTCAGTGTGTGGTAACTGATATAAATCTGTGATGCAGCTGAATTTGCCCTAGAACAATAGTTGAAATCTCAATGCGTTTTTTACTTCCCTTAAAATATAAGTCTATTACTTCCATTATTAAAAATCCCAGGCCAGTATATGACACATGTGGTTTTACTTTTCCAAAAATCAGTATTATTTTTCCTTTTGAAAAAAACCCCTCATGTGGGAACAAATAAAACACGGCATTCCTTTTAATTGTGAAACGAGTAATTGCTGATGTGATTAAAGTTCTCTAAGTATCCAATTCTTTCAGGATATCTGTGAGAAAACAAGTATAGTTACAGAACCTTTGGTGGCCATCTCGCTGTTTACTCACCCATTTCTTGCCTGGTACTGCAGACTCCTGTCCCGTATTTTTCTAACTCTATGGTCACAGTTTTCAAAGCATTAACATCTGTTTCTGCAAAGCCGAGGTAGTTATAAGAACCCATATTGATTACATTCTTGATAGTCCTTCCTGTAAACCTAAAATTAAAGCAAATTTGGAACAATAGTGCAATTTTCCCTTCAATCTCAAATGAAAAGAAAAAATCCCCAGATTTTCCCACCAGATTTTGTTCCAATGTCAAATTCCTACTTGGGAATTTACAATCCTCATACTCCAACAGCCCCTATGTTTTTCTAGCCTTTCTATTTTCCTAACTAAGTACTGCTTCTTGCTCAGAGTGCTTTCTAGAAGCCACACTGCAGATGGCAATATACTGGTAAATCGAATGGGGAATGGTTGCTTTTATGCATTTAAATAAATAAACAAACCTACAACTTCATTTAAGGAACAACTTATAGACATTAAGTTTTCCAGTAAATTGTCAACTGCTTCCATTAAGTCATCAGTGCTCTCACCAGACAGAGAACTGAAGCTTGATGAAAATATGGGAAACATTATGATGCAATCTCTGTAAGCTCAAATATAGCCAACCTACATATTGTCTGTGCTGTGAATTTCCATAGCTGCTTAATTCAGCTGCAGTACACCAAAACCTTCAAGCTGTAATCTGCTTAAAACCCACTGCCAAAGACTCACTATGAAGGCAAGGAGCCGCATTCATGCAATGCAAGGAATTATGATTTAAAACCTAACCAAGGGATAACAAATTTTGTTGTAATATTCTGAGTCAAGGTCTGTTATAAATGGAGTGTGAGCAGTCTTGGGCTGACACAGCCAAACAAAATCTTGCAAGCCAAATTTTTGGATCGTAAACCCATTTGCAACCAAGTTGGAAATCCATACTGCATTTCCAAACAAATACTCAGATGAAAAGGATCAGGTTGTCAGCATGGCACTGATTGCAGAAAGAAACATGCTGATGGATATTAGACAAGGATCTAGACACAACTTTCTGTGCTTTGCAGAGGTATCAGGAGTATGCTTATGCAGCTGAGAGCCGGCAGAGTGTAAGATGACTCACCTAAATGTCCAGTTGTAATCATCTGTAACGCGCTCCATGAGGTCAAACTGTGGCCCAGGGACACTGCAAATTGGACGATTCCAGTTATCCCGTATTCTCAAATAGAGGTTTCTGGTGTAAAAGTTCTCAAAATCTTGATAAAGTGGCACAAAGTCCTGGTTTGAAAACATGCACAGGGTTATGTTGCTTGGAAAATTTCTGCTTCTGTACCCAAGTCATTCCTATTAACAGGGAAAAACTGATTCATCAGTAAACAGAGAGCTATAGCAGCCACAAGTTGGTCTAACTCCCCCTATACATCCTGAAAGTTGGAAACAGAAAAAAATCAAGATTCTTTCACTTAAAGAAACCAAGTGTTTCCAATTGAGCATTTTTCTACGTGTGGAGCAGATTGCAGAAGTAGGATAAACAACTCACTACATTTCACAAAATACTGGGTACATTAGACTAAAGCTAGTCCAATATATGTGATTCGGGCATTACTGGCCAAACCTGGAGGCGCAAACATCCAGTTAAGACAATTTTTTTTGGTTGAGTATTAATGTTTATCTATGGATTTTACTTGGAAATTAAATTTAAACAAAGCTTTATATGAAACAGCAACGTATCCATGTCGGGCACTGCATACAATAAACTGATAAAATAACATGGCATGCAGTTAACATATGTGGGAGAATTAAATAAACATGCAATCCATAGTGAGGACAAAAAAATTTAAGTGGCACAACTGGAATCAACAAATGGCCAAATCATGAAGTGAATTGAAAATGATATTCATTAAGTTATGCATGCATCTTTGAAAATCTAAACCAGGAAACAATTTCAGGAATTTCATTTGCAAGGGAAACCGTAACACTCTCCATGTTTTTCCTTCATTATTCCAGGTGTTACCACAAATGATGACTCAAACTGCACAGAGAAGGAGAAGCAACCAAAAATTCTAACAAATTTGGAAGGCAGTTGATCTTGCTAAGGTGCAAGTTTCACTTAGAACTATACGGGAGGAAAAATCTCAGGAGTTACAAGAATTCAGACTACATCCACTTTGTGCTGGGACATGACTCCTTAGTGCTCTGTGACCAGCAGTTCAGCAAACAAGCCAGCAATTATAACAAAGTTAGCACTGCCTCGCTGTGAAAGACAACACAAGACAGCCAGATGGGACAAAGGAAAATTGGGGTTTAGGAGATTTGGAAAGATGATATATTTAACAATAAGGCATTTCTGAGTTTATTTTTCTGTGGATCGACCTCATACACTGAGATTCTGTTTTGCTGAGAGTATTACGGCACTCTTAGAACAAGGTGAACATGTGTGTGGGTAAAAGTCAGACTTTACATAAAAGTAGGTACATAATCACACACGTGCATACAACTCCACTGCAGGGTGTGTCACCCCCGTGCAATGTTCTGCAAAAATGAAAGCTGTCTGCCTTGTTACTTCCACAAGTCGCTGTAAATCACTGGCAAGCAGGGGAAAACTCAGCTGTGGATACATAATGACTTTTTCATACATACTTTTTGTTGTTCTCTCTCCGCAGCAATGTTACGTTTCTCTAGTCCCCAGGCTCTCATAAAATCGCGCAGGTAGCCAAATATTGTTCCCACTGCAAACCCCACAAAAGTAAAAACTGCAACATACATTGGTGCCTGTTCAAAGTGCTCAATAAATGTTTTTTTGTAGAGAGTTCCGTTTGATACTCCATTCTTCTGAAAAAATAGAACAGAAACTTGTGATTAATACATTTCATCTCATCAAAGCTTAGACCTTTAGACCTCAGGGCAAATATTTTTCTCTAATTAGGAGAGACATTTAGACCTCACACTGTATCAGCTGAAGAAGAGGACCTTTAACACTGCAGCTGCTACTGACCACTACAGGTATCTCCCAGTTTCTCTCCTCTCATGTCCTCAGCTGCAGGTGTCTTCAACACCACTCCCTCGTCTATTTTGAAACATGTGAAACTTATGAAAGATTGGCACAATCTTATCTAATGTATTATTGTGCAATTGGACAATTATTTCAAAGGTGATTAAATGGAAACCACAATGCTCTGTCTCGCAAGACAGAGCTACAAAAAGGGAAGGGCAGAATTAAAAACTCACCTACACTGTGCCTGCTTGTGGAAGTCTTGTGTAACCCATTGCAGCAACTAAACTACATAAAACAAATCCTGCCTAAAACAGGGCAGCTTTATCACAACGTTCTCCAGGCCTGAGGAAGTATCCAAAACAGTTAAGATCCTGGCCTTCTATTCCTGTTCTGATTTCACAAAGGCTGTTAATCTTATTTTCAGTGACCTCTCCCATAATTCTAAGGGTACTTAAAAAAAAACCAGAGATGAGCAAAAGAACAGGAAAAAAAAAAGAAGACACAGACAGCCTTGCTTGTTGGAATTAGTGATTCCATTGTGAGACAATTCTAGAAATTTACAGCAGTGTGTGGAGAAAATATTTTGTCATTAAAACACATTAAGATTTCCATTTTCAAATTAAAGAAACTAAGTTTTTCAGTTGCAATAATCACTAGGCTCATCAGATTATTCTTTGGAAGAGTGGTAACTCCGTTATTTCTGCAAAATATTATGGCCTTTACAGTTACTGTCTAGTAACAGCCAATTTGCTAATTCAAACCTAACAAACCACAACCCAGAAAAAAAAAGGTGCCCTGTTAAAAAAAACCCAAGACCAACCAACTAAATACCCAAGACATATACTTCAACATATTATGAAGCTAAACTACCAGCATATGAAGAAATACCATGAATATATATCTACCTGTGGGATGGATGAACTAAAAAAAGTAGATTACCTAGTTACATAATGAAGAAAGATGAAATAGAATATTCATGTTAAGAACAACTGCCAATTCACTATACTTGTAAGGACAGAGTATTATTGATCTTCATATTGCATCAAAATGTTTTTATAATCAAAGGATTTAGATTTCTGTTGTAACTTGCTGTCCAATCCTGGATTCCCAAGGGGTTTTTGGGAGAAAAAGAAATTAAAAAAAAAGAAAAGCATTGTTGGGCACAAGAGAAAATAGAAAGGCTGTGAAGGAAACCCAAAAAAGAAAAAAATATTGGTTGGGCTGAACAGAAACACATTTAGACTTTGGAAACACTTATTGCCCTGCAAGGGAGAAAGAATGCAGGGCTGGCTCTCACCATGTGAGGGGACACCTTTGAAGCACTGCTACACATGCACTCCTACCTCAAGCTAATTGCTCTTTTAGGGCAATCTATTTGCCATGAAAAACAATTTATGAGGACGAGTTAAATACATGGTCAAGTCAAATTTCACATGAGTCATAACAGCTGTGTGCACACAGCGATGAGATAAAGTAAATATTTTAGAAAGGATTAAGCTCAGTCCTATTACCTTACATTTGCCATGGGCTAAGAGCATATTTATAGTCATCTATGGAAATTCAAGTGGCATTGTAGCTTGATGCTCTTGAATCAATCGGCATCAAGCTGTGATGATGTGATAATGCCCCTGAGCCCAGAGGAGAGAGTAATGATATTTCTCTTCATCGATTTTATTAAGACACACTTTATTGCTATAAACCTTATTGGTGAAGGAACAGGAAAGCTCCTATCAGACTTCCTCACTGTAACACTCTTCTTCCACAACAAAACTCTGCTGTCATGGAACTCTCCTTTCAGCAGGTGCCATTTGATGCAGTAAGTATGACACATGTATTTAAACAGGTAACCACTGAGTAAAGAGCATAGACAGTAGCGAAGGACGAAGAATGTGGAGTCAGATGTGACCCACATTCTCCAGGCTATGAAGGACAAAAATCAAGAGTCTTCAAAGAGTTAGTCCAAGGCTGGGAGAACAAATTCCAAAAACACAGTGACATCTTGTCTAAAAAATCAAGTGAGAAAAACGAAGAGCATTTAATCCATCCCTAGAGTCCCACAAAAGAGTAAAGAGAGAGTCTCAAGAAAGAATAACCAAAACAAGTGGATTTGCTGCTTCTGGAGAGTGGGAGAGTGGTAGCGGGGATGTTTTTGTGCAGCACTTCTGATCCAAGCATGGGGTACACGAGTGACTGACTGAACATCATGAGGATGTTCAATTTCAGCCAGTCTAAACTGGCTGAATTGGTCAGTGAATGAATGGTTAATCGTCATTTTGCACTACATTACTGTTGACTTTTTTCTACGTTATCATAAAGTTTTGTCTCAGAGGAAAGAGGTGGATTTGGAGACCGTGCATTTAGAACAGCAGCTATTCAGTGAAGGGTGATTTAATCCTATTGTGGTGGGCACTGAAATCAAACACAGCAGATTTCCTACAAATGGCTGAAACGACTCAGAGATCATTAGTTACACCATTACCCAGCAGGTGCTCTGCTGAACTGTGCACTCACAAGTGTCTTATTACCTGTAATAACACCTGCAGCAGACAGTACATTTTCTACTCCATACCTTCAACCACAGCAATTGATTGGCCAAGGATTCTAAAAAAATATATATATTCTCCCAACTTCAGCAATTGGTGGCTTTGAGATTTTATGACTCTAATAGTGTGTTATCACCTTTAATAGTCATCGGGGGTAACTGTGGATGTGTTCGCCAGTTTTGAACCCAAATATGTTGGGGAATTGAATTTTGGTAATTCATTTCATCTGTGAAAATGTTTCCTTTTCTATAATAAAATTACCTGACAGTGTCATGACAGTTTACTTTGACTGCTCTTGTCTGTTCAGCTTTCCTACTCAGCCAATTACACAACTCATAATTTTCTATACTTAAATAAATTCTGCCTCTCCATTTGTCTCTTCCCAACCTAGAAGAATCTTAATCTATATAATTCTAGTCCAGTCTCCTTGTCCTTACATGGATTTAAACCCCAAAATAATAAATTAAAAAATTCTGTATTTTAATTTTCAACTTTCTATTCACTCTTCAAAGTTCAATAAAACCTTTTTGAGATGCAGAGGATATGAATTAAGATTGCATACACATTTGAGAGCACAGTATGGATTTATACACCTGCAAATGATGCTTTGTCTTCTTTTCTGTTGCTTTTTAAAGCCTGTTAACATTCTATTTGCCTTCCTGCCACAGTTCACAGTTTCATCTCTTACGATTACATATATCCTCCCTCAGTTGCAAAAATACCAAATTTAGAGCACACTGCTATTTGTGCCTTCTTGGGACCATTTTCCCTTCCAATTAATTCTTCGGTTTTTATTTAGTGACCTGCAATTTTTTTCTGCTCTTTTATCAACATTATACACACTACCAATGAGAAATGCCTGCAGTGTTTCCTGTTCAGACCTAATTTTTCAGCAACCTGAAGAATTCTGTATTGTCAATACATATTGTCATCTATTTCTCCTCTCCCCTTTTTCCACACCATTGGTGAAAATCTGAGAGACAGGTCCAAAGAGCGGTTCCTGGGGGACTCCACTCCCTGCATTTCCCTCATCACCTTTTCAAAAAATATTTTTTTGTAACCCCTAATTTCTCTGGCAAAAAGGTCAACATAAGCAGCAGCCCAGAGTTATTCAGCAACTTTACCTTTGGCTTCCTTTAAAAATCTTGAGTAAATACCCCTCATGATATGTTAATCCACAATTTACCGGCTTGTTTTAAAAATCCTGCTGGCATTCCAAATCAAAATAGTTTCTCAGTGGCCTGACACACAGTAAGTTTACCCTCCAGGCACAAATGCAGGGAACCTACTGGTGCAACATAAAGTCATGCAACACAGAAAGGCTACAGGTGAAATTCAAAGAGAATGGATGTTTTACCAGGGAGTTTTACAAATCTAGGATTTCATCAACTTTTTGGAAACCACAAGTGCAAACAGGGTAGGCCACTTTTGCGTGTTGACCTTCTGCTTCACTGGTTTCCAGTAAGATACTGCAGCAAGAGAATTCGTTGCAGCAAGATTTTGATGCCAAGGAAGTCAACAGGAGGGGTGGCAATGCAGCAAAGTCAGCTTTATGTGCAATACTCTTAGATTCCCACTTCCTACAATTAGCCGTAGCATTTTGAAACTCTGCCCTAATGAAGAGCCCCTTCTAAAATGCCTTCAGTGTTTCAAATGGAGAAATCAACTCTTACAACAAATCTGAGTGCTATTAGAATGGACATCAGTAAAAAATACTGAATATAAGGGACACACAGTGTTAATCGAAACAGCTTGCTCTAATAATAATGTAAACTCATCTTTTAGTCTATTAAACACTTCTGGCAACAACTTTACAAGGAATAGTTACAAAATATATTTGCATTAGCAAAGCAAAAAAAAAAAGGATAGCTATGTAAGTGCATTAATAATACTTAAGTATTTGTTCACACTACCATTAAAATTAGGAGATCATTTTTCATTGCATTTAGGTCCTGCAGCCCTTGAAATTGGCTAATTGGCATGCTAATTGGCATGAGCCAGATTTGCATTGAGGGGAGAGTGAAGATTTGAACAGCACAGAGCCGGTGCCACAGTACCAAACCTGCGTGCTGGCCCCGATTAACTCCCCAGCAAAGAGGTAACCACGTATGCTGGCACAAGGCGAGAGCAGACCCGTGTGACTGGAGTTGTACCAAGGAAACCGAGACCCAAGAACTCATGTTGTCATGCAAGCCTCTTCTACAGAGACAACAAGCTCTAATTAAATATTCTTCTGCTATTATGGCCACTGCCATTATAGGAGCAGTAGGTGCAAACAGGTGTATCTTTGAAATAAAACTACTGGGAGAACAACAAAGTCTTTATCTTTAAATATAAGTTCCCTGCTAGGAATCAAATCTGATCCAGAAGTGGATGAAACTTCATGTGTGTTTCTGGATCAGATTTTATCGAGTTGTTGCATACAACCTATGAAAAAACAACACAAGCCGACGGGTCCTAACGCTTCCCATACAGATATGTATATGAAGAGAGAGGTGTTGAAAACTGTGAGCCAAGTGACAGCCATGTTTGCTCAATATCTGACAGACCTACAAGATGACAGCGAAATCTTAAGCAAATTAGGACAGGGTGTTCTTACAGCAAAAAACTGATGGGAGAATAGACGTAATTGCTAAAGCAACATCTGATTGCTTTTAGACAGTGTGGTTCTAAACAGATGCTTCCTCCCCAGCATTCGAAGAGCATCTGGGACAGGACCCTAAATGTAGATGATTTTAGATGTCCTAGGATGTGTGAGACAGCCACATGGGGAAGAATGTAAGTATCTACATAATTAATGACATAAACAAGTAACAGGATCTACAGAGGCCTGTAACCTTCTGGAGCAGAAGCTGAAGATGGGCCACTCCTACAGGATTCAGCCAAGGGAAGGGTATGGTCCAGCTGAATCCTACTCAGACCTTGCCACTGGATAGCCACAACTTGAAGTGTCTGGTGAGCAGTTCTGTCTCCTATAGATCCCTGTCACCAGAGGGCTGGGTCCCAAAGAATAAAACTGTCAGGTTCTGTGCAAACCCACCAGGCTGACTGTCACAATGACAGCTTTTTCCCAAAATCACTTAGGAATCCATTAGACATTGGAGGAATCTGGGTGATCGCATGAAGTTCCCAGGAGAAAAAAAAGGAAACTGGAATCATGAAAGCAGAGGTTCCCCGTAATGAATATACTATTGACACAAATTTAGATTACTTCATAAATCTCCTCACTTACTGGCAATGATATCCTTCACTTTAAATGTGTGATTTCTTTTCTGTAACAACACATTTCAGATCTTATAGGCTCAAGTTTCTAAACCATGAGTCAAAAATGGCTACTCGGGGAATTCATAGATTACTGAGCCATAAAGACAAGACTTAAATTTAAAATAGTTGTGAAACTTATAAGTCTAGAAGGTGCTAAAATGAAGGTCACTGCCCCTTGCAATGTGACAAAGCCACAAGAAAGTGGCTGCAAAACAAACTGCAAGTAGCAATCAAGCCAAAAAAGCTTTAGTTCTTAGTAGTGTGCCTGCAGAATCCTTGTTCAGACTTATTATTGATTTCTCCTGAAGTTTCAAATAAATTATACACCTGGTAGTAATACAATCAGTAAGGACTAGGAGTAAAATCTCCAAGACCGTCCAGAAAGTTTAGGAAATATAAGACACCCTCAATATAACTTAGGAAACCATGTACTCTTGAACTTGCCAGGGATTTAGGATTTAACAATCAGAAGCTCTATAAAGTTCACTCCCTGTAAACAGTATTAAATGCTGCTTCTTCTGCTGCTTGAGGTTTGTTTGAAGATTGGGTTTTCACCGCACTTTCCACAAGCACCAGGAAATGGCTTCTCATTTGTTAATCAACTGTCACCTAATTGCTGACTAAAAACTTGCAGCCTCTCTTCAAGAGTCCATACTACAGGCAAACACCACAAAGGTATGAAAAGACAGGATCTTCACCTTCCAGACTTGCATAATCTTTTCAGCTGAATGCAAGTTAAACTCCAGCATATTCATCTTGCAGCAATTCTTTCAGCATCAACTAAACAAGTCCTGCAATGCTGACTGTGACACTAATATTATGAAAATAGAGATGTGAACAACAAACATTAGAAAAATACTGTGAAATACTGTTATGTAATGAGGAAAACAGTACCCGTACCATATAATTTTCAGACTAACACTTTACTCTGATGCTAAAATGATACTTATGAGTGTAACATAGGAGGTTGGGAGAATGCAGAAGACTTACTCATAAATAACATCCAGGAAGAACATTTAACAGTGGCAAGAGTTCCAAACAAGAAGAAACATGAACTCAGAAAGTACATATTTTATCTTACTTTTGTAAGTTTTGTTAAGATATTTATATTAAGAAGTATCTTATCTAATACATCAGCAATTCTAGCACTCCACACACTACAAACAACATGCACTCCAGCATCAAGGAATGTTTAATTTCAGCTACTCAGAAACTGCCTACTTTGTGCAATTTTTGCAAAACCTACAGAAAACATCACGTGTTTTTATCTTGCATGAATTTAGTCCAGCAGGTAGAACTGCACATTGTAGAATGGTCACACCACAGTGTTTGTCATAAGAAAAGCCACATAAAACTCTTTATAGCACAGAAGCTTAAACTAATGCACACAGACTCAGAACAAATCCCAGGAGTAAACCATGAAAATGCAATCTCATGAAGGGGAGAAAAATCGTAGAAAACACTATTCTGAACTTCAAGGTTCATAAACTGCAGTATAAACCATAACAGCTACTACCCAATACCAAACAACTAAGGCACTTACATCAAACATTACATGGGAGATAAAAACATCTGCATGGCAAACTCTTTTCCCAATGGCTTTACATTTGTACATTTTGAGCAATAGTAAGAAACAATAGAAAGAAAAAGTAACATGACTCTCTCATACAGCTGTTATTCTGCTGTTACTCCCAGAAACTTCAAAGTGACTCAGCGTAACTAGGAAGGCACGAGGGCAAAGATGGAGCTTAGTAATTTCAAATTATTAGAGACAAAACAATGAAGTTCACTACCCAGAGAGATACTTACAAACACTAGAAGGTATTTCCTAACCTTACAGCAATTATGGAGCAGAAAGCCAGGCATGTGGGATCAGAGAGAAGTGGATGAAACACCTGGGTTACAGCAATCCCAACACAGTTCATGGCGTCAAGTTGCAGCAAGTGTTTGGTATGATTTCCAAAGCTTAAGGTAAGTTACAGGATTCACACTGCTTGGCCACATCAGAGTATCTCCTGATCATCCAAATCATATGGCTTTAGCTTTAAAAATAAACAAACAAGATGATGATGAAGTGGTATCACTTCAAAGGCTGCCAGTTTCTGCACATCACTGGTGATGATCTACTAACACGGGCAACTACTTCCAGAAGTGATCCAGCATTTAGAAATTAATCCTATGGATCTCACATACATTTTTGATATGAAACTGTTTATTGGGATGAAGACTGTAACCGAATGCAAAGATTTTCAAGATGTGCTAACCAGATTGCTAGTGATTTTGCCCAGTGTGGATTCTGAGTAAAAGCAACCCACCAACTCCCACATATTTCCTACACAGTAACTTTGCACCAGAAAATGTTTTAATTAGCCATCAAATTCCTCTCCTTGCAAAATTTCCCTGTGAAGAAAATGCTTCATCTTCTGCACTAACTAGCATGATGAATCCTCACTAGATCACGGACCTTTCCCCATTATATGGTACAACAGCTTCAAACAGGGCCAGGATTTTGCATGGATTTAATAATGAGTTTGATAATGAGACACACATTCCCTATCAGAATGGATGTGGCCATGGATGCTGGATCATGCCAAATACATTGCAAGCTTAAATCTTAAGGTGTTAAACCTTTAGAAGCAGTCTCAGGCCATCCTTGGTTCCTGAGATTACAGCACCAGTTTGGAGAAAGACTTCTGGAAGTCACGATACATCCCTTGTTAAAGGAGGACAAAGGTATTCACGCTTCCTACCTGGAAGTTGCATATCAATAGGATAATTTGCACACTATTTTGATGATTCTGAGAGTTATGCACAAGTTAAATTGAAACTGTGTGCCTTCCAAGACATTCCTACTATTGCAAGGAGTAACTTATCATTGATATTTCAAAAACCTGATTAAAGAGAAAGTCATTGCCAATTTTGTTAATGCAATCAGTTTAGCTGGATTTATGCTACCACCTCCAAGGTAATTAACTACTTTAAAACAAGATTTAAATACAAATATCTTGGCATATCACAGATGGAGAGGAAAGAGAGAGACAAGAAATTCCGCAACAAAAAACCCCAACAGGGAAAGCAGAATTTCTTATGAACAGCTCAGAAAGAGGCAATCAAATTTGTGCTGCTAGCTTGTCAGATAGGGGGATTAAAACTCAGTAGGAAGATGACCATCTGGGTAGACAAGGTCCACCTCTGACCTAGGATAAGAGTTCAGCATCAAAAGAGAGCCCTAGGGTGAAAAAAAATCAGAATAAAATCAGTTAAGGCATAGCATATAGGTTTGTAGGACAGAAGATTTCGAGGAAGGTGAAGGAAACACCCATCCTATGAACATGTCAAGAAAATGAATAGCTTGACACCTTCAAACACAATAGAAGCTGTTTTAAGCAAGAAGACAAAAATTCATTTAGCCAATCATTAGGCAACTTGGCAGCAGTGACCACGGCTAATTAAAGTCAGTTGCCCTATACCAAAGCCAGCAACACAACTGGTACCTGTGATCAAATCACTGCACCACTTAATTTCACAACATGACAAGGGTTGCAACCCACCTATCAGCAAAGTGTCTTCAGACAACCCCAGTCTGGAGTAACCCAGATTCACCAACTTGTGCCCTAATGCAGAGAAGTTGCATCCTTTAACCAGTGACAACCAATTACTTTTTATTTTTACCTAAAAATCTACAGAAGCAGTAACATCCTTCTTTAGCTCCTTTTTTTTTGTTTGAAAACTATCAAGAAAAGGCAGTTTTTGCCTGTTATGGTTAAGTAGTGCCCACACCTATGGGCACTCACAGCTATGAGAAACTTGCAGCTGGATGCCTCCAGGAACAACAGCTCTGCAAGAGGCTCTCTCCTCTTCCTACCAATTTCAATTTCTTCCTTGTACAACTGGAAAAGATGATCTTGGCCTATATGACTTCTTCATGGCTATTTAATTGTTATGATATTAATTAACTGTTATTAAATCGACTAATTCAATCAGAGCTCAAAAAAATTCATTTTACTTCAATTGCTGGAAGATCAATAGAAAAGAATCTAGAAATCAATGGATGCTTTTTAAAAAGGTGCATTCTACATTGAAATGCTCTTTATCAGTTGTTCCAGTAATTATCTAAGTCATAACACTGAACATGAGAACTGCTGGCTTTCTCTGATCTGAACCTTCTGTAACTACCCAAGTTTGCAGAAGCACCCTTAAATAAATGCTCTCCTCAGATTTTATAGCAGTCTAGACACAGACAAAAATGGAAGTCCTCACCCCGCCATGTACTGATTTTCACCAGTGGATCAATGTCTACCTAGAGGTAAGGACCTAGAGCCTGTGGTTCTTGGCTGGAAAGACAAGGGGTAGGAAAAAGAAGCACACAAGAAATTCAAGAGACAAAAATTACGTGCAAGAATACTGAGGGAAAGAGATGACTGAAGTGTTTTGTTGTTTCAGGAAAGGAAGACACCTTTTCAAATGCACAGCAAAAAGCAAAAAGTCAATTGAATTAGCCTTTGGGTTTGAACAATCTTAACTTTTTTTTAGAAAGCAATGGCCTACTCCCTCATGTTACCCCTCTCTCTGCAAGTACCCCTCCACTTAAGCTTTTGAGCTCACAGAGCAATTTCAATCAAATCTGATGAGGCCTTCATGCTATCAAATTTTCTAAAAGCTTCAGGAAAATGTGACCTTGATAATGCAAAGAGATCCAAACCCCTGAACTGAAGGACAGGCAGCAATAACTTGGCTCTTTAGCCATTCTTGGAGTTAATTACACAAGCACAATTGTAATAGCCCATGAACAAGCCTCTATTTAGGTCTGAACAAGGTTCCTCACATTCTGCCTCTTGTCCATCTGGAAAGCAAGGATGTGGTAGGCAAGCTGGGATGTTCTGGGGTGGCAGAAGATGCTGGATATGTAACAACATGAAATCACTGCTTGTGGAAAAAAAAATGCTTACAGGCATTTCACAAGTCTTTCCCTTACCTCCATTATTATTTCCTCCCATATTGCCATGGGGCAAATTGGAAGACAATACTTAAGACATTGCTGCACTTTGGAAGTAATTTCAGGAGACATTATGGTGTATTAACTCAAAGTTTTAATTTATACTGATCATAAAATGGTAGAAATCAAGGGACTTAATAAAAGCAGGAAATGGAACAGCAGAATCACAGACTTCAGAAGAGCACAACTGTACTCAGAAGTAGCAGGTATTGCTATAGGAAGCAATATTAAAAGTAAAAGGAGTTAGAGAAAAAACAGCCATCTCTTAAGAAACTCACGTTAAGGGCAAAAGGACAAACCATTCTAGAGCTACTAAGCAGTACTAATGCAGGTCTCAGCTGAAGTGTCCATCCAGCTTCAGACACTGCTTTTTGAGAAAGAAGAGGTGAAGCAGATGGAGAGAACTGGGAAAAGAAGCATAAAGTCTGGTCAAGTAAGTTACGAGGAAAGAATGAACAAATTTGAATTGCCTAGTTTAAAGAGAAGAGAAAACCCTACAGACTGGCAGCCTAAGAGTCTTCAAACATTTAAAAGGTAACTGCAAAAGAAAGAGAATACTCTGTGCTCTATTAAGCATCAATATGTTTAAATTACAGCCAAAGTGATCTAAATCAGACATTAGAAGGAACTGTTAATCAGTTAAAAAAAATAAAATCAGTTAAATGTGAATCTAGAGCAATGGAGGTGTTTAAGATGGACATAAACCACTGGTAGTGACATTTAATGTAAAGTCAAAGCTAACGTTGTCTAGCAGAGGACAGCAGAAAGCAGTGCTGCCAGTCTTAACAAAACCCCAAAACAGAGTGGCACATCTAAGAGGCTCCAGAACAGCCTTCAAGATATTCCAGCAGAAAACCAGCCCTGGATAAAACTAACTTGTAGAAACAGATTAGATGACATCTCAAAATACTTTTAAGCCTCAAGTCTTATTTTGCTACTTCCCTGATGTTCATAAACATCACTATGACATGAAATGTGGAACAGAAATGACTGAGAACTGCAAAAACAGCTGAAATATCTCTTCAGGAGGTGAAATGTAAGCAGATCTAGAGAACCTCCGATTCATAGATCCTGGAAGAAGGAAATAGGTATACAGACTTTCTGCTTAAAATTAAAACAAAATTAATATTACTCTGGCTCTAGGCAGCTGTCGATGTTTGGGGAACTTAAATCTGTTAGCACACTTCACAAATCTGTGTCACAAAAAGTCCATATAGACTTTTTCCCCCCCTCTTTTGTGGACAAACAAAACCCCCTGTTATCTTTACCTCATTAACATCTTTACATACCACCATTCTAGTGTATCACTGCTCTGAAAGATACGATAAGGTTTCTTTGACTTTTCCTTAGGATAACACTTCGGTACACACCTCTGTGCCTGTGCTCCTAAATTTGGGAAGTACAGAGACAGAGCAACAGTAGTTGGCAAAGCAAAGGCTCGGCAGGCTCATCTAGAAGGATGTGCTGAAGCTCTGATCAAGAACAGACTCTCCTGAGCTACCTGATACATTTCCAGAGCAACAGAGGATGCCTGGACACCAATCTGACTTCTTGGCAACGCAATCCAAAAGGAAGGCTCGCGTAGAAGGAACATAGTTTTGAAGCCCAATAAAAAGTAAAGATTTTAAAATACTAGTAGTCTCCTACTTCTGGAAAAAAGATGTTACTGTTTAAACTTATACATGATAAGCAAACAACAGTAAGACTTCACACAGAAGATAAACAGACCTTTTTCAGAAGACCTCATGTTTCACCTCTACCTCTCCTCATCTGCAAAAAAAACCCCCAAAAAATACAAACCTGAGCATAAGAGAAATGTTTTACCCTTCTATAATGGCTGCTACAAAGGCATTTCTGCAATGAGGCAAATAATGAGCAACGACAAAAGGTGCCAGTGTCTCTCTCAACTGCAGTGGAGAGAGGCCTCAAATTTGTTCTGTCAACTTTAGTTCATCCAGGAGCTCCCCTGAGAGGATGAACGACATACTTACAGCCTACCATCTAGCAAAGACAAATAGAATTTACTTGTGAAAAATGTCCACATGTGCAAAATGATCCCACTAGCATGGTAGAAATCAGTTAATAAAGAACGAATAAAGTTCAGCTACAATAGGGAAAAAACCCCAACAAAACACCTGAGGTCCCATGGCAGAAACTCCTAGCAAAATCTGTCTAAGGACACAGTCCTGCAGGTAAATATTTAGATGTTTCAGACATAGTGCTTTACAGTGAATTCTGAAACAATATTAGTATAATCTGATAACTCCTTATTTTACATTCCTTCCCAGTCCACAGGGAAAGCTGCGCACTCCCCTCATACTCAATACGAAATTAATCATAATTAAGAAATTTTATGTCCCCATTCTGACAGCTCCCTTGTGGACTAATGGAATAACATCAGCCTATGTAAAAAAATATCAGTTGATACAAAATCAAGAATGGCAAGAAGGACATGCAGAACAACCATCCTAATTCAAGAATATCCCTCTGAGAACCAAATTTGTACTGGATAGTATCGTTGTCTCTTTTTAAATCCCTCTTTTTTTTCTTTATTATCATGGATCAGAGCTAATCTCTTAAAGCTGCTGGAAGATAGTAAGAATAGTAAAATACTACTTGCAGTTCCTACACCATAATTTAGAAGGAAGAAAGTGGAAGCCCTGGAACAAAACTCAGGTGGAGCTGCCCCCCAGCAGGGACTCACAAGGCACAATCCGGGGTCTCTCAATGGGGAATGCAGCTGGGGCACTGTGAGCTCTGAAGAAAGCACAACTCTGTACTCGGAAGCACAGCTGTGGGCACCAGCACAGGGCCCTAGAGAAACCTGGAAAAAAGATCAATCTTGCTTCCAGAAAAACAGAACTCTCAGCTGTAAAGGCTAAACGACGTAATTAGCTTGAATTACCTGTTTAAATAATTGCTTGAGTATGGGAGGACTGGGTAGCCCCAACAATGCCTTTTACTTCTCCCCTTTAAGCCGCAGTGCTTCCACGCAGGCTGCAGGAGATCACACACAGGGCCCTGTGCTGCCCAGCTGCACTCAGTCCGTCAGTCAGTCCGTGGGGCAGGTGCTGCCGGCAGTGCCTGGAGGCAGGGTCTTGCCTCAGAGACACGCAGGGGCTCCTGGCTCCCAGCCTGGATAGGAGCTGGCAGGTTTCTGAACTGCTGCCTGACGCTGTTTTATGAACGCAGGACACCCTGGCAGTACCTTCCCTCCCCTCTGCAAGAGGCAGCGGCTCTGGAACCCAGTCAGCTCAGTCAGAGGGGTGGGCAGGTGTGAGCCTTGCCTGCACCCACCCAGGAGGAGATGGCAGTTCATGTCCCCGTCCCCTTCTAGAGCCTCATCCCTGAAGTGCACTATGAGCTCCAGTTTTAAGTCAAGAGGGAAATGAATGAAAAGTTTCCCCTTTTGGATGAAGGCAGTCCAGACTAAGCCAAGTGCTCAGTACAGCCATGTCCACTGGAGCTGTTGTGTGAAAATGATATAGAAATGTCAGTGAAAAGCACTGGCTTCCCTGAGAGACCCTGAAAGGTACCAGCAAAAAGTTATGCCAGATTTGGAAGAGCCAGAGAAAAGCATGCAGAGAGATTATATCCCTTCATGTCAAATATTCTAAAACACAGATTCTGTATGAGTAGTTTACTTAAAGGTCTGCCTTGACCAAAGCATTTCTGCTGTATTCTCACAGAATCACTAGAAGCCAAAGCACAGGGCAGAATCCAGTATCCTGTCATTTGTTAATGAACAGAATAGATTAGAATTTCATTTAAAAAAACCCTGACCAGTGGAGGAGTATCCAAATTGGGATTCTATCAGCCAAGGAGGAAGATTGGCTCCTGCACCAAGAGAACTGAAAATGCAACAGACAGTGCAGTGAAGATATACAGGAAGATACAGAAGGGAAAGACAATTATGCTTAAGGTTCAGATTAAGGTCTTGACTGGAATGGAATGTAAAATCTTTAAAGTATCTTCACTCAGGTGCATCACACCGTATAGATTACTTACATTAAAACAGAAATAACCTCTGGGGAAACAAATCCATGCCAGGAATGGAAAATATTTGACGCAAGCATTCCTGCACCATCAGGAGAAAAGATCACAGACCACAGAATTTTGAAATATTTTTATTTTCTGTGGGAGCCATTCCAAAAATCTGACCACTTAGTTTGCAAAGCCTAGTGGAATTATTTTGAAATTCCATATATGTCCCTTTGTCTCTGTAGTAAACTAGAATTAAGTGCTAACAACTTTTTCTGGTGTTACAAATCTCAGTAGAATAATGTGGAAGTCTTGCATTCCTACACAAACCCCTACAATTCTATCCTCATTCCCTAAGATCTATCTCAGTCCCACACAGCCCTCAAATCTGCTTTTGGTATCTTACAAGACATGCTGCAGAGGACACCACATTTCCCCAGAAACACTACAATTTTGGAGCTAGCAAGAAAATTTTTTTATAATTAAGTACATCCTTGAAGTATGTATGACAAAATGGATTAAAGCACTCCTACAGACTCAGACAAACAGAAGAAAGGTGTAGTAAGCAGTTACAAAAGCGCTTGTGCTAGAATTTTCCTAATGGGAGTATGGAATAGAACTGGTGGTAGCAGTCAGTGCTGCTTCTGTTTTAACTAAACATTCAGTCAACACTAAAGTATTTCATTTCTGAGTACTACACGCTAGTCAATACACATGTTAGCTGTGAAATTATTCTGCAGCTACCCACTTTCCAGTCTTATTTCTTTGTTATTTATGAAAAAAGAAAAAAAAAAAAAAGAAAATCAACTCCCTTCAAGACTGCAGTTGCTTACAGATCTCCATCTTCCCCTCCTTGCACCATCTCTTCCCTCTGGTTCCTTGCCATCATCCTGGCTGAGATCACCTGCCACAGACTCAACCCATCCACCTTTCACCTCCTCTTGGCTTTCCCTCCGTAGCCCCGGGCTACGCCGGCACCCCCAGCGCACCCGGCACGCCCCTGACCCAGTTCTCACAGCGCATTTTGCACCCTGCGGCAGCTCCACCTTCACTCCACCCGAGCACCACCACACTGCTGAACACTGCTGAAAGCAGCTCGGGACAACCAAGCGAGCCAGACTCTCCAGTCCAACCACTGCTTTATCTCAGTCCCTCATTTCCACCCCGCCTGGCCGACCGTCACCTGGGAGAGAGCTCTTTGTCCCTTCACTAACACGCATTTCACTGACCTGGGCTTGAAAGTGAGAAGGAGTTACAACAGTTCAGCTGTGATTCCTTGCCCCTGATATTGACACCTGAATAATTACAAACTGTTGCAGACATGAACGTCTCGTTTCCAAGTATGTTTGTCTCAGATGTGAAAGTGGGACCTAAACCAAAGTGTTTGCTCATAGCTGTAACCTGCTTGGCTTACGACATAAGCAGCTTTGTATGCAGCTGATGATCCCCCTCAATACGAAACTAACCAGTATTAGGTAAATTAGATATCAGGTAGCTTGAGAATTAATTTTCCTAATGCAAAAGTGACCAGTAGCCATTCATAAAGACCCATTTCTGGCAGCTTTCGAGACATCCTTCCCTTTCAAAGCTTGCATGTGTATACATTTTCTTACTCCTTCTGTCTTCCCCACCTAAGTGAATTCTCTTTTCAAAACTCAGAATGTTTCAATGCACTGCTAAAGTTCTTACCTACTCAACTGTTTAAACACTGTTGTTTATGAGCTCTGCTAAATCTTACATGTTGAACAATATGGACTGAAAAAGCCCTCCAAAATCACAAACTCCTTTCAGTTTTGCAATGATCTGTCAGAAAACATGAAAAGATAAAGCACAGGTGTGTCTGCTTGTTTTAACCATGGCTAAATGAGGCTAATAAAGAAACAAGACTCCAGCATCTGCTTCAAGTTAAGAAAAATATTCCTTTTTCCAATTGCACAGAAAGTAACACTAGCTCATTTGCCGCTACCACAAGTTTCAAGAAATTGTGTCAGAAGATTTATCATCAGTAAATCATTGGTAAATCTTTTTATCACCATAAAATCATAGATAAAACTGTTTCCTATTCCAAGAAGGTATAGTTGGCAAACATGATTTGTTACAGATGATTGATGTCCATCTCTGTTACCTCTGCTGAAATACTGCATTGCAAACCCTGCATGAATCCTGTGGAAAATGTCTCTTTTCTTTTTTGGCCACACATGTAAGCGGGAATGTAGCACAGCCAAGAATGCCACACACTGTGCAACAGTGATTAAATGTAGCCTTGAAATGCAGCCATAAACCAGGAAGATGTACAGGGCTGGAAAAAAGAAACATAGGAATAAGCAGCAAACAGTGGAGTCTGCAAAAAAATTATTGTCAGTCAAGCATGGTGGTTACTTATTGAGAAGTGTCAGAGTGCAGAGATGTTTTGATTAGCTTCTCCAGCAAAAAATCACTCAATAAAAAAAAGTAAACTAAACAACCCTGAAACCATCCTCTGCCGGTTTTTTCAGGCTATAAAGGCATGACCCTTCTTGGAGATCTGGTTAAAAGCTGTTTAAAGTCTTTCCACACTATTCAAGTAATTCTGTATGTAGCCCTGAAAAATAAAATATTCTCATCGTGTTCATATTAATCTCAAGGAAGAAGTATTCAAAGCTCTCTAAAATGCCTGTCCATCAACCTCCAGCCTGAGCTTACACAAATCACCTGTCACAGAGTGAGAGGTTTGCATTTCTGTCTTTAAGCTGATGTCCTGAAATACAGCTCCAACTAGAATGCTGTTGCTGAGCAGGTGAGGTACTTGATCAACAGGAGGTGAACTGAAATCACATGGCCCTTGTGAACAGGAGAAACACCAGGCAGACAACAACCATGAGTCTGGAACTGCTCCCCTTTGGATCAGACTGCTCTAAAGATGAAGAACTGATGCCTGAGTTAGGAACTGAATTACGGGAAAACAATAACAT
This sequence comes from Ifrita kowaldi, assembly GCA_013398055.1. Taxonomy (NCBI): domain Eukaryota; kingdom Metazoa; phylum Chordata; class Aves; order Passeriformes; family Cinclosomatidae; genus Ifrita; species Ifrita kowaldi. Next base: position 225,671 of record VZRS01012206.1, read on the forward strand.
TTAACATGAACTCAAGTTTCATCTGTAGATAGACTGGTAGAACAGAAATGTCCCATGAGAGATGACACCAAGACACACTTCTCCATCCTGACTTAGTAGCATCAACTAGAACAAGAGACAGGGAAACTGCTTTACACAATACTGATGACAAATCAATGATATTTGAAAAAGTGGGAGACTTTGATAAAAATCCCTGTGAATAAAGGTACCCTTAATGGACACTGATCCCATGTGTACCAAGTATTTTACAAGTAGAGAACAAAATAAAATGTCTTATTGTCAGAAAGTTTACGGACTAAACAAATTCCAGAGAAATGCAATGGTAAGATAGACGCCATGCAGAAATGAGTTGAAGCAGAAGTAAACAGAGCAAAGCAAGCTCTGGGAATAATAACTTCTGGGATTTTTTATTTGTGTCCCGTGTTGGCTGACTTTGGTGTCAAATAAAGGAACATTCTGACAGAAACTTCTTATTTGGAACATAGGTCAAATCTCCTTTCTGCTGCAGACTGTCCAGGTCATTGGAGGAAGGAGCTCATACTGCAGCTTCTCTTATTTCAGCAGGGAAGTTGCTGGGCCTTTCTCCTGTGCCCAAAAGCATACTTAAAGGAAAGAGTGGATGACACAAAAATGGTTCACTAGTTCACAAGCTGTTAAGGAGTTGACAGACAGACAGTATCACTAAATCAGTTTTGATTTTTTAGAAAACCAGCCAAGATTTTATAATGCTACCATGCTGAAAGCTCAGACTATGTAGGTGGGTTTTTTCCCCTCATATAACACTCCTGTTCCCCAGTCACATACATTTTGGACACCTATAAAGTGTTCAGTGGGGAATAAAACCAAATATGCCTACATGATGTTTTAAGAAGCTGCATAACTTGCCATTGATTGAAATTTTGTTTCGTGTAGATGTTAACATCTTTATAACAATATCACAAGCTTACAACACTGTTTGTCAGCACGTACTGAAACAGTCAAAAAAGCCCAAGTCTCTGATAATGATACAAAAAAAAATAGATTGAAGTCATGCTTCTATTTACTTAAATAAACCCATGTGATTCTCAGCCCACATGCAAGTATTCTAAAGGTCTTCAGTTATACTGAATCACAGACATAAAAACCTGCTAATGATACCTCATTTCTGCACATTTTAAAATGTTTTCTACCTACTGATAGGTAAAGCTAATTTTTACCTTCCGACTTGCTTGATTTAATTATGCTGTGGTGAAACCCTAAGGAAGTTAATACAAGATTTTCAAAAGCATAAATGAATGGATACTTTGGATGAGATGGAAGCTGACGGAGCTCCATTTTTGTTCTGTCATGCTTGGTAATGCTGTCTTGTTTATTACTAGCGGAGTGTCTGTTGACTTTCATTCTTGCACAACCTCCAGAGATGGATTTCTAATGCAAAACCCACAGTGACTTCTTTACCTAATCAAAGAGGTGATGCTTCATTTGTAGAGAAAGACAGTAAAGAGAAGAGTTTTCTCTCAGCTCAACAGAAATTTAGCAAGAGCCAAGATGCTAATGAAGGGCAGAGAACAGCTTGTTGGGAAGGGACAGGTGAACTTGCGTGCTTGGGAAGACATTGTACATGGAGGGACGCAGAATGATCTTGCAGAAAAAACTTCACACTGAAAACTGCTGCTGTAACAACACATCCTCTCCTAGAGGACCAAGGGGCCAGCCTGCTCAGCTCCTCATCCTTACAACAGACACATGGAGAAAAACCATGCTCCCTGAAGCCCTTCTTGATCCTGAATATCTTTGGCTCAAGACAGTCATCATGTGCACAATTTTGTTTCTTTACCTTTCACTGGTAAGCAAGAGATGCAAGGAGGTCAATTAATTCCTCTTCAGGGAGGAAATAAATTACACCTCTTCTTGGACAAAAGGTTCAACCCAAGGTGAAACCAGATTTCATTAAAGCTGCTCCTCAGCTCGCAAAGCACAAGTCTCCTGTTGCAGGATACAACCTCATAATTATTTTGCCAAGTCTTGCTAGTGCTCACAGAATATCCAACATTTCACACTATGCACATCAACCTACCAGTTCCATTAACATGCATCTGAAAATAGACACAAATTATGGAACTGATACATTTTCTATCCCTTGAAAACAGATTTTAAGAGAAAGCTATTAGACTTGGCATATATCAACAGCATACTTGACAGCATGAAAAACAAAAAAAAACTAACTTTTTTCTTTAAAAGGTGTTGGTTTTGGCAAACACACACTTTTGATTTGGAATCTGTACTTCCTGCTTGGTTATGGGTAAGAAATAGATTTGAGAAGCAAAGGTTATGAGTATAACTTGAAAAGACGCTGTTAAAACATGTATTGAGAGCTAAAAAGTAGTAACAGGCAAGTTTTTCCCACAAGGCATTCTTCCCAGATCATTTGCTAAAGTAATTTCTTATTTGCTAAAGTAATTTCTTATTTGCTAACCTGCGATAAAACTGGGTACACAGAGAGAAATGAGAATCTGCTTTGTAACACCCCTTACGGTTTATTTACCCACAGATGCACCAATCCAATACTTAAAGGCTTATTTCACCTAGAGCTTTTTTGTAACCTAAAGCAAGCGGAAGGGAACCAAGGGTAAGGCCCGCAGGGGATGGTGATTGTGATTAGAGGAGACGAAAAGGGATGGAGACTGCATCAAAACAGTATGAACAGGTTTTTTTCCCTTCCTGATCAAAATAGAACAATCAAAAGCCAAGAAGATTTCCCCCTTCAAGATTAACACATCTGCTAGATGTGTATCTGCTAGAACCTCCCAGACAATCTTAGCACCCACATACGCACACAAAAAACTGTTTATATAACAGTGATGCAAGGAAAATATTGCACAGAGGAGCAGATTATAAAGAGCCTTTTATAAAGAAGAAGTGACTTCAAGAGACTTGCAGGCACACATTTGTGTGCCAGAGACGAAGTAAAACGTTCCCTGTGAGCATGACTGATGTCAAGAGATCGTTGGAAGTTCAAGAGCTCAAACTCAGAAACTTGCATGAACACGATCTCAAAAAGAAGGGAAAACCTGATTTTTCAAATGCTTTCTTGGACCATGAAACGTCTTCCAAAAATCTTGTTCACTTTGAGTTGTATTGTAGTTTGGTTTTGGGATCTGTCTGTGCAGCACCTGAAGTTTTGAGGTTGGTCAGCAGGAGATATATTTGATCGGATCACGGGGCTGGGATTCTTTCAGGGAACAGCTGACAATGAGGTACAATGTGACAGCCACAGGTGGTCTTAACTTTATTTCTCAAGTTATATTCCCTGACCCCAAGGTCCCATACGAATCACTACAGTCACTGACACATGGCTGCTAGGACTGGGTGGAAACATCTGAGCCCTGCCCTCTCCAGGCAGCAGTGTGGCTGATCTTTACAGATCTCCCCCACAACAGTGGGGATAAGAACCTGGCTGCAGCTTACCTTTACCTGCAGGAAGGGGTAAGAAATGTCCCTTTAAGAAGACAAACAAAGTTTTGTGGGAACACAAGGAATGGGCAGGAAATGGAAATTCCGAGCTAGATTGAGGCATTCTCCTGCAGAGCAGCCCTGGGAAGTTCAAGAACATACAAATTGGCTGCTGTGATTCCAGATGTAGGCTGACAGCTTTGGACTGTGAGATTAGCCAGGCTGAAGTCTCAGATAGCTACATGTGAGTCACAGGGAGAGATGCATGGCAGCTCTTCAGGCCGTATGAATCAGCAGCAGCAACAGGGAAGCAGAAACTCAAATGGAAATTCCTGGAGAAAGCAGAGTGCAGCATTATCTCAGCTGAAATGGCTACAAGCCTCAGCTCTGCATCTCGAATTTGTCTTTCCAGATTTCTTTTTCAGGTGAATAAATCCTCATGTCTTGGTAGGCTGAGGGAGAAGACCAAATCTTTTGGAAGAGGGAGAAATAACAGAGCACATGCCTGTGCTTGATCAAATGAATGAAGGCAAGGATACAGCTGAATGACTTCCAAAAAAACCCTGAGATGATCAGTAGAACAGATAAGGCATTGCTGTGTTACATCTACACTGGGTGCTCTAGAAATTCAAAATACTTTAGGTGGGAGAAAGACACCTGGCCAGAACAGGTTAAATGTTACTTTGTTCTGAAGACATAGGTGTACATAGATGGCATTTACCCTGGAAATTCAGCCCTTCATCTCGCAGTTTTGTGCTAAAGGTATCTCACGGAATGTTCTAGTTGTCTGTCTGAATTCATGTATCCTTAAGTGTAAAACACTCCAGTTCCTCTTCAATCCGGCACACAACACTGCCAGTCCTGCTGCCTGCTCTTCTCCTTAAATGATGCTTTTTTCCCAAATCAATATCTATCCCACAATGACAACTCTCAGACAATAGAGAGCAACCCTCACAAAATTCCTGGCTGGGTTGCTTTCTTAAAGTATTTTCTGTGGAAAAAATTAGCTGCCAGGAATGGCAGGAATTCTCTGGCTACGCCACTGATAATTGTAGGGAAATTTAATTTCCTGCTTTGCTGGTTAATGCCACAGTCCTAGCCACAACAGAAGTTACTTTTCTTTAAAAAGAAAGTAAAAAAACCCAATAATCCACAAGAGAATTCATATGTCTGTGCTGGCAGAAGAAGCAGACCTGCATATCATGATAAATTGGGACCTTTATGGTTGTCTTGTACCTTATAAACCAGGATTCGAAACACCACTGCACACACGCGAAGAGCAAGCTGTGAGAAGAGGCAGCATGATGCTAAACATTTTTCTGGTGAAAAGTCAGATTTTATAGAAACTGTGGGAACGTAACAGAAGATTGTTGAGGAGAATTATAAACATGCTGAAGTGATTGCAGCTGAGGTGTAGAAAAACACATCTATCATACCAATTGTTGCTTAGCTTTGTGTGTTGGATAAGTTCAGTGTCTGTGTTTCAATAACAGGCCTTAGATAGACTTCCAGGCACTCTGTTGAACACACTTGAGATTCCTTCCCTGCTGTGGGAAAGACTGAAGCAGGGAGGTAGTCTACAACTGAGAGAAACCCTGAAATAAAGGTGAAAACAGCAGGTTCAGAGATCCTCTAGCACGGACCAAGCAAGAACTGAGCTCTGTGGTGTCCCTGCTCATGGGGCTCTGCCCAGGTGCTGCTTTGGGGATCCCTAGTTTGATAAGGTATGAAAATAAATTAACTCTTTTCATTTCATTCAGTGTTCTGTGGTCATCCCTGGGTCCTACACATGCCAGCTCACACAGAGACCCAAACAGGCCCTAAGCAGCCATTATCTTATCATTCTGCTAATTATTATCCATGAACTTGCTTCTGCAATGGAACACATCCAGCTACATCCCTTGCTGACACTGCAGGTAGAAGACACGTTTTACCCTTCCTGTTTCTGAAAGGCAGACTACCACTTACAGCTTGCACAGGCAATTAATTCTCATGCTGAAGGGATGTAAATAGGAAGGCAGTGGGACTAGCCACGCCATGGCTTTCTATTACTAATTACCTCTATTGGGCACCAATAAGCTGCTTGCCACATAGCTACTCACAGAAGCCCGACCTGGGGTTCTGCATCAGTTCCATCCATTTTTGGATCACTGCTGCTGACTCACCACAGAAATGCTGCCTCCTTGTACCGAAAGGTCACAGACTCATTTTGGCTTGATGGTCTCTTTCATCTTCATATTTAAAGGCAGCTCAACACCAAATTCCCAGCAGGGTGCTCAGGGTTTTGCCCAGCTGAGCCCTGAAAGGCTCCATATGTCCCATTGCTGTTACCTATATCTTGATTCCCACTCCCCCTCTACATATATGAAACCTCTCCAGCCTGCAGGCAAAGCATGAACCACTCACCACCACCATTTGAGCCCAATGATCCAGCCAGTTATTAACCCATTTAGCAGTCTGCCCATCGAGACCGCAATGTCCCAAGTAGCACGTGAGGGTGGTGTGGCCAGCGTCAAGGTAGGTGACATCCATCACTCACCTCTCACACACAAATCAGCATAGAAGATAGTCAGTCAAACATCACTTCTCTCTTGTACATCTATGCTTGTTGTTCCAAATCACCTTTCTCTCTATGCTCCCAGAAACAGCCTTTGCTAGAAATGGTCTGTCTTTTAAAGACAGGTGGAACATTTGTCTGAAGCTATCAGGGATCTTTGACACATGGGAGCTTTCAAAGCTGATAGTGTGTGATATCACTACGATTATCAGCTAGCAAACGTGAGTGTTTCCCTCCTGATCCCACGCCCTTGGATGGGTTGCGATTTCTCAAGAGATCCATGACTCAACCTTCTTTCACTGCTGGTAGTTTGACAACACAGAGGCTTGGAAGACTTTGATGGTGAAAAGTGAGGCAAAGAAAGCACAGAGTACACCTTACCTGCATCTGTGGTCACAAAGTCATCCACCCCAGTTGTTGATGGGACACGTTTTCCTTGTTTATTCATCTACTACTAATGTAGCAGTAAAAGCTGTTCTTGCTTCCCCTGATATTCCCTGCAAATGTTGGCTCCAGGAGATCTTTGGCTTTCCTAATGCCATCCCTACATGCCCCCAGAATGTTTCAAAATTCCTCTTTCAAAGGCCACTCCTGTTTCTATCTCTTGTATACTGCTTATTTTTGCACTGGAGCTCAGTCATGGGTTATGTGTGTAGCAAAGCCAGCCTCCCAATACATTTACTTGCTTTCATGAGTAGAAGGATGAGCTGTTACTGTGCTAAGAGGACGCTGACCCTAAAGACCTGACATGCTGAATCTTTCAAGCCAAAGTAAATTACTGTCTGCTATTTCTGTCAGGGCTTTACCTTCCAAAATTTAATTACCTGAATTTAGAGATTTCCAGGTGTTAAGAGGGTAATGACTCCAGACCAAGCTTACATATTGAGCTATGTGAAAAATCTCAGCCTCGCATGCAAAGTCTCATGCAACACACTCACAGCATTGCTACAAGAGTCAGAGACTGTTACATGTGCCCACACAGTGGTGACACCTCGGCTGCAGAAAGATGTCCCCAGTGTTTCCTGCTTCCAATGCATTGAGCTCATCACATAGCAGGGCAGATGACAGAAACAAGGGCGTGAATCCGAGACCTGTGATTATTAGCTGAGAGTGCAGGTGCAAAGCAACACTTTTCTCAGGCTTGAAACCAAGGAGAAAAGAAGGCAGGAACTGAGGATGAGGAGGTCCTATCTGTGGTGCAGCTGAAGCAACAGGTACAGTACTTGGCAGAGAATTTGACTGAAAACCAAATCTCAATTTTTTTCCTGTTGCCACTATAGCTATGAAACCCAGAGGGCAAATGGGAATTGCACGTTTCATGAACACATGCACAATGGAAAACGTCCAAAATCGTGAGCTGCTGCAAGTGAAACAGGCTGGGCCCAATAAAGTTCCCTTTCAGTTTGTTTTTACCCAAACCAATATCAAAATATGAAGATATTTAGAAAAAAACTATTATGTTGGTAGACCATTATGGCTGCAGAACTGATGCTGCAAACAGCTGGAGAGGCCTGAGCAGCCTTAACCCTCTCTCATTGCTTTTTCCTTATTAATAAGCCTTACTGCTTGACTCTGATTGTGGGAACTACTTTGTTTCTTTTCCTACCGGATTCTTTAACGCTTATATTAAGTATGCATCTAAAATGCACCACTCACACCAGGTTCTGCAAAATCACTTGAAGTGCTGCCTGTATTTGCGAGGACAGAGCAAAGAAATTACAGGCGGCCTTTACAACATGCAAGGAAGTTACTCCTATGAGAACAGTTGCATGCCATATTCCATTCCTCTCCTTCTAAACAATCAATGTTTTCTTTAAGATCCTTATTAGGGAATAAATGACACTGTAGAGCAGAAAGGGGAGGAGGAAAACTGGAAGAGCCAAGAGCGTGGAAGGGACTGAGACCGGATGCTGGAATATTGAACCAAATAGCTAAGTAGAATAGCTAGGAGGAGGTTCAGATGTCACAGGACAGAGGTTAAACAGTTTCTGAATTTTAGAGCTCCCAGATGTTGGAGACTATCACATTTTCGGGCCATCAGATAAGTGCAGATGCAACTGGGTTTGATCTCATCCCAGGCTCTTTTTTGCTTTCAGACAGGAGCTTGAAAATCCCGGAAAAGGTTGTAGTCTTGTTGACTACATGTTTCTTCCAAGCCACTGCCCTTCTCAGTGCAGAACATCAAAATAATGAATTTGCAAAATAGCTTTATAATGTATTGGAGGCTAAGGCATCCAAGAAAATAATCTATTAAAGAAATGGAACTGTTGCATGTGTTTTATAGGGAAAACATTTCCACTAGACAAACACACTTATTATTTTAAAAATCCAATGTCTCCTATTATTGGTACCCAATTAACAGCAATAAAACAGCAAAGAAACCATCTCTAGGAAAATACCTTCTCCTGGCCAATACAGTTACCTAAATAAATAGGTTAGCTACTGAATTGTGCTTCGGGTAAAGGCAAGTCCAGACTATGGATTCTGGAAGAACACGAAGCACCTGCCTCTGTTAGAAGCACTAACAAAGTAGAAGACATGGTCTGCAACCCACGTCCCGAAGTTTAGGACTAACTATGGCCCAACTTCCAAAGACTACCTGGGGGCAGCATGGCTGTGGGGACATGGTTAAGCCTGATGTCCACTAGTACATGGAGAGTCCGTGCTATCAGCCAGAATTGAGTGAATCAGACTTAAAATAATCATAGAAGCTATCCAAACAAGCTGTCCCACCCCAAAGCAGTCTAGCACTTCCCCAAAAGCAACAGCATCTCTTCTGGTAGGATGCTTCACTGCTCCTTTATCACTCAGCTATCTCCTTTCTGTCCTTGGTATGCCACAGATTGCTGGAAGCAAAGAGAGCCTCCGTGCTCCCCCACATTTGATCATCACTAATTACCTTTCCCAACCCATTAAACAAAATCCTTTCTTTAGAAACCGGGGGGGGNAATTGCTTCTCTATTTCTGTCAAGCACGCACAGACACACAAAATGTTCTTACATCATTAAGATGCAAAACACATTGTTCTTGAGCAAGTGTTTTCAAAAGCAATGTTTCCAAAGCCAGCATTTCCTGAAGCCAGTGCTTCCTGTGGGCTCCCTTGGAAAAAAAAAGGGTATATAGAGCTGATTCCTGCAAAGCCTGATGCTCCAGCCAGCCAATTGTGCAAAACCATTGCTATATGCTTAGAAGCCTTCTCTGTGCCACTCTCCCGCTGCAGTCTCTGCACTAGTTGCCTCCCTCAAACCACAGCATCTCTCCCTCTTCCCCTCCTTGCAAAGTAGCACAGCTGTAACTAAGCCCAAGAGTTTTGGAACTATCACAAGTCTTAGGGTCTCGGACCAGCATCATCAGTCACATCCCCTGAACAAACTAACACTATATTTCTGCTATATAAGGTGTTTAATGGTCAATTAATTTACTGCGTGGGCACTAAAGTACATAAATGTGAGTGTCAGAGTGTTAGGGGAAATAGGGGCAAGGTGGCTAAAGGGCAAAAGAGGAAGTAGGCAGAATGACTGGAATTAAGAGAAACCTGGGTCTGGCTCTTGTACAGGCTTCCGTGTGCACCCAGCTGCCATATTCCCTGCTTCTCAGATCCCAGCTTGTAAAGCAGGAAGCACACCCCAACAAGGGGTTGCACAGAGGGCTGTGTGGAGCCACACACCTCCAGCAGTGAGGCCCATAAACAATGCAGGGAGGAAGGAACAGTATCTGTTCCTGTAAAATAGCATCAAGCATAAGCACTGAACAGGGTGAGGCAGCTGGGGCGGGGAAACAGACCAGACAGGAATGGGGAGATTCCTGCCAGGAATGAGATTCCTGGTTCATTCAGGACTCTCGTCTGTTATTGTTTCCTTCTTTCCCAATCTGTGTTTGGAGCAGAAAGAAAGGGGAAATGGTGTGTAATTCGGAGCACAGTGCTCAATCCAGACTTACCAATCTGCCTCTGATAAGCCTCCTGAACTTTCTAAGTCTTCACTTCCTCACCACTTCCCTCAGTCATGGATGGTACTTACAAGTGGCTCATTGCTACTGCCAGGTGTCACACAGCAGGGTAACACACCTTCTCCTCCAACCATGTGCTGCTCGTAAGACTTCACTAATCTTGAAGGTGCATCTACTAGTATTTCCCTCATTTCTTTGCCACCCCTCTCAGGCCAATAATTATTTCTTTTTTTGCTCATCCTCAGTAATATTGCTCATTACTTCTCTAGCTGTTTACTTTACTTCTCTTTTTTATTAAGGAGGAAATCCTAATAATGCCCTCCTAGGATTTCAAAAATTCTCATTTCAGTCAACAGTAACTGAATGGCAAAGCTTAGCCCTTGAAATCGGTCAGAAATGGAAAGCAAAGATTTAGAACACCATTGTGGCAAATAGCTAATGTAGAAAATGATGAGGAGGTGTATGTGGTATATAAAAGGATACTGAATTAGGTTTCTGGAAGTGAATCCAAGAAAGGCCTTTTTCAGTCATTGCGCAAGATTTTTTGCTTTCCTCATCCAACTCAAGCCAGTGATTGGGAAACACTCATACCAGGGGAGACACCTAAAGCCAGACAACCATTAAGCATGACACTGGGCGTGCCTTCATTAGACTGCTAAGGTGTGTGAGCGCCCCATTTACAGAAAGATAAAAGATAGCAGTTTATTTGTAAAACAGCGGAGGAGCCCTCACCACAGTCCTTGTCTAAAGCTTCCAGCAGGGATGGTCAGGTGAGCGCTCAGGCTCCACAAGCAACCTCCTCCATCCCCCTCTCACCACCACACCATGCTGTAAAGCCAGCCTTCTTCCAGTCACTACAAGACTTTCTCCTAATGATCACATCAAGATCCAGAATTAGGACACTGCAAGACAGACAGTAAGCTCCAAATCAGAGCAGGTATTGCAGACAGACAACCTTTAAGACTTGGGCTCTTTTGGTAAAAGTATACTGTTAGATTTGTTGTTCATCCTTTAGGATGTTACATGCCAACAGTTCTACAAAATATTCACGTGTGTGAGAAGTGCTGCTTCAAAGAGAACAGCTTGAGAAAATAGAAAGTAAACTGATTTTAAGCAGTACGAGGTTGGAGAGCAGGCATCAGTGAAGTGCAGGGATCAGCTAAACCAATCCTGCAGAAACGTAAACATCAAGAAAAGACAGATTCCCCTGCCTACATGTTTTTATTGTTATACTTGTACAGCAACAAATTGCACTTCAAAAATTACGCCACACATCCTCAAAGTTGACAAAACAGCCCTTCACTAGTGATTAATACATTGCAAACTTAACTCCAGCACTGGTTAAGCTTTAGAAGGAAGCTACTACATGTGTTTGTTGTGTTTGATATGAACTACAGGCCAAGGCAGTCCATGGGACCAACAGCATTTGCATGAGCACTCCCAACTCTCTCTTGCAGTTTAGGAGAGACAAAAGCAGCGTTAGGTCCATGATTACAAAACTTAAACAGAAGCCTAATCCATACAAGCTGTTCAATGGACACTAAGACGGCCATAAAACTAACTTAATAAGTAATGTTACAACTACCTGCTTGTTTTCAGTATTGAGGCAATTACGGTAAACAATTAAACCTTACCTTCATTCCTTTAGTGATTCCATTTTTCTTAGATATTCCACTTTTTAAGAGGTTATTCTGTTTTTGATGATGATGATGATGTAGATGTCCATTGCAGACAGCACTGGGATTAGCCATCTGTTTAAATTAGTCAGATTCTCAGTTCTTAAGGGTGTCTCAGGTCTCTCTACTGTAAAAAAGACAGTGGGATGAGAAGATAAAGTTCTTGGTTAAGGCCTGAAAGGTATCCAACTGGTCTGTCAGGATTTTCCAGGATGAGAGGAGGAACTATCTTTTGCAATATCTTCGAAACGTAAAACTTTCTTCCATACAGCTTCAGCCCCAGCAAGCTAGAATGCGAGATACATAGCAGGAGATGTGCTCTTAAAATCTCTGAAAAATACTGCTCATTGCTGGCTCTTGCATGAACACGGCTTCTGTGAGTCAACAAGACTGCTGCAGCTATCAAGAAGTGGGTGGATTCAGAGGCGGAGACACTTAAAGATATATTACATCTTAAATACCTCCCAGGGAGAAACCTGGGCCCTTTTCTCCGAATTACACTCAATGTAGAGCGACGTCGCTCCATATAAACTGCCAAAATGTTTTGAAAATTTTAACAGAGTAATCTGTACAATTCCATGGTTCATCTTGCTAAGAGTATATTTACTGAAAACAAGTAGTATTGCCCTGAGTAAAGCAGAAATGCTTTTTAACATTTCTTTTAATCTTTTCTTATTTAAGTAGCACCACAAACACAACATTAACCCTGCAAAGAAATGGAAAGTATTTTAATACTGAAATGGAAAGCATTTTAATACTAAAATGGAAATTTATCTAGGGCTAGATCCTAGCTAGACATATGCACAAGCATTCACTAGAGTGAACTGTCCCTTTAAACTCAGTTTGGCCAGCAGCAGGAGAAGTGGTATGCTATTACAATGAATGAGAAATGGAGTTTTATAAAGCTGATTAATTTAGTTTTAAAACAAGTCAGGCTTTAATCACATGTGCAGCTACTAAGGAGGACTAACATACATCCTTTCTTTTAAGAAAAAAGATTTTTAATTGTGAAAATGCATATATGGTCTTTGCTGAATCAAATTCTCATGCTTCAGATTTTAGTGACAAAAAGTAAAAGTAGAAGCATCTCTGGTAGCATTTAATAGAATCTGTTTATACCAAAATAATTAAAATTAGTGTGGAGACAGATTAAAGGAAAGCTGTGTTATAGTATCAGTTTTGAAAAACAGTTAGGATGAAAGGCTGGGAGAATAAATATACTTGAAGTTGTTTAATTAGAAAAAATTGCCATTTCCTGGCAATGAAATGTAAGTAATATACAGAAAGAGCAGCCTAGAACTTGAGTATGTGGAATGCAGGAGATGAAATGTTACATGAACCACTGTGAAAATACACAGGGGAACACACTGTGTTGGTTTTGAAAACTTATCTTAGACACATATTAAATTGCTAAAATATATTTTCTTCTTTGAAGTGATTTGCAAAGTGAAATATCTTCAATGTGCTGGAAAACTTTTGGGTCCTGCTTAAGAGAGATCTAAACTTAATAAGACTGTAGTATTTTGGGTTGAGTAAAGAACACCTTAACTGACTAAAATGACACAGAAGCAGTAAAACACCAAAATGTTTTGCTTCACAGTTACACAAGATTCACCATCAGAAATCAGATTTTAAAAGTTTTGTCCTCTTGGTGCTTTTCCTAGACAAGAATACCTCATCTCTGTATGAATCGATCTTGTTTAGGCTCCATTAAGGCATCTGTAAGTATAACTCAATGACAAATGAATTGTGAACATAATAATGTCAGTAATAGTGGCAAAATAAATTGTTGGTCTTAAGTGGATAAGAGGTCATATTTGCGAAGAAAAAGGGAGGCTGAGATGAGGATAAGCCTGCAGGAAGAATGGTTGGTAAAACCTCCTGCCTACCTCTCACCTCTGGGCAGCAGATAAATGAAACAAGGTAATGCAAGGCATTCTCTCTGCACCCCCTCCCACCAAGAAGCTTTCTTCATTTGGGAATTATGCCCTCGCTTGTCACGGCAAATCAAACACCTGTAAAACACACCATCTGCTCAGTCAGTTACTGATCATCTTCCCCCTACTGGGATAAGGACAAGAACACTTACCAGAGCAGTGCTGCTCCCCTTACTAGCTTCCCATGTCCCAGCTAGCACCTCTGCCAGGTGCTCTTCCCCACAGGCTCAGCACCTTCCAGGGCACAAAGCAACAAAATTAACATTGCATATGTGTCTTTTATTTTTTCCTATTAGGTTCACGAGGGAGGTGGAATCTCCAATCAGATAACACTTCAGATAATGCAAATTCTGTTGCCAGTTCCAGGCTCTAGTCTACACTTGTTATCTGTTTCAAGACCCATGAAATACCAGTGTCCTTACATGAATGTAATAGTGAATTAAATGTGTTATAGTAATTTTAGTTTTCAATGTCTATAATATTTAAGACAACAAACAAACAGGATTTTTAAAAAGTACCATATTTAAATATGAGTTTAAATGAGCAATTGAAAAAATTCAGAGCAGAGCTGTCCATTTGGATATCTGTTAATCATGACTTAAAAGCCAGTGATCACAAAACAAATACCACTAGAAGCTGACTAAAATTCCTGCCCTGATCCTATTCAGAGCAAAAGATTTATAGAAGGGACGAGTCTGGCCAAATACACAAAAATGATCTGTAAACAGAATGTGGTATTTCTCCTGCAGTAAAAAAACCAAAAAACCCCAACAACAACAAAAACCCCCCAAAAAAAACCAAAACAAAAAACCCCCAACAACAACAATAACAAAACCCCACCCAAAAAACCAAACCAACCAACCAAAAGCCAAAACCCCAACCAAACAAAAAACCCAAACCCAACCAACAAAAAAACAAAAAAAAAAAGAATTGTGTCCTTCAGAACTCCATCTTACTCAAAGCCATCTCATCTATTACTCAGCCTTCTATATACATATCTATCATGGTACCAGTTATCTGCACCTTAATCTGTTACTCAAAGGTATGAGGAGCTGTGCTGCCTGGACACTGGAGGAAGGACTCAATCATTGTCTACTTTGCAACACCAAAACCACCACTAGCAATACCCTATTTTTATCATTCTGGGAAGTGGGAGGAAAAAATTTGCTATGCTGACCGTAAAAGAACTGCGTGTATTTAACTGCAGGGGACACCAATCCTACCAAGATGATATGTGCCCTTCTCTTTAGTGGCTGGGGTACTGGTCACCCTTCGTACATTGGCAAGAAGATGGTGAATTTCTAAGATTACCAGCAGACCACACATCATGTTCTACAAAAATGCTAGTAAAGTTTGCAAGACATGACTGCAGTTGCTGTAAATCTGTAGGAAAACCATCAATGAATTCCCAGGTTCTAGGTTTTATTCCTTGCTTTGTCATCATCCTGTTAACGCCAGTGGATTTTTGCTACCTCACATCGAAATCAGGATAAAAGTGTTTAAGTCCTTTTTAAATGCTGTGAGACAAATTGCTGAGGAGTATGGTGCAAAATTGAAGTAAAATATACACAGTTAATTAGCCAAGGTTTAACAACCGAGCAGAGAGAGCAGGAGGGGGTAGGGCTCTGTGTAAGGTGTGTCTCAGCGTTCAAAGAAAATTACTTTTCTGGTACGCACTCCCATTGTAACATAGGACAGGTTAAAAGGCTGCACTCTGCTGATGCACCCAGAAATGGGGACAAAAACATCTAACCTCCCATTAGACTTTTGGCCCAGTCAGACGTGTAGTGTCTTTGGAGTGGTCACAATGTCCCCATTTAAAATAATATTGGATTCACAGTGTCCCCATTTATAATAGCAGTACTGGATTACCTACCAATAAAAAAACGTAAATGTTGCAAGAAAGCATGAGGGCTCATCCCAGAAAACTGTCATGTCATAAGCCAGAAGGATTTCGTAGGATTCCTGCTCATCCCAGAATACAGTTACTTACAGCGCAGTTGTGAAATGGTCTTGCAATCTAATTGCAAGACCTCGATAATTTCAGTTCATGACAGATTCGCATTTACATACCACATGAAACAATATAGATCTAAACAAAGACACCAGGTAGCTTTATGCTTGTTTTGAGTGGACAAACACCAATGTCAAACAGGAGCCAAAAAAGCTGGAAACCCAAGCCTATTTCTCTGTTAAAATCCAAGATTCTAGTAGTGTTTTAATTGGCAGCAGAGCATGTTGGTAGTGGAGTACACAGTAAAAAAAGCCTTTTTGCTCTCACAGTAATTTCTCTTACAACAGGAATCCATCTCATAAATTCAGTGTACCATTGATGACTTCTATTTATATTTCATGAATGTGGACACATGGATGTTGGAGGCAATTCCTGCCTCAGATATGTACATGACTTCATGAACAGATAGGGAGACACGATAACAACAAAGCAACAGCAAGTACCAGCCATCAGCTGCTCAGTCATCCCCACGGGTGTCTTTTGAGTCATCCACATTTCACCAGCACTGGCTGTAGACTAAATTCCCTAAATGTTCACATGGAAGAACCCCATATCTATGTTTGCTTCTTTACACCCTATCTAGCAATACATCTGTGGGAATGTAGGGATGTGTCACTACAACTGAGCGTAAAACTGCACAGCAATGCGGAAATATCCCCTCAAGTGCCCTTGCACAACTTGAAGGACGTACAAAATGGTTTGATACCGGTCAGGGAATAATCTAGAGCAATTCAGAACCACGGCACAGGTGGACACACATAACCCGTGTTGCAACAGGGCAGGGCATGGTACAACAGGCAGGGCTCCTCTGTGTCTGGCAGGTCCATGCGGCCCCTGCAGAGCCCTGGGGCTGGCACAGCTGCCTCTTGACACCTCTGCACCTCCTCGTTCTCCACGGTGCACAGTAAGATGACAAGACAATTGTTGAAAACCTTAAGCATATAAAGATGCTGTCGGCCTGGTTTCTTAGGCAATATTACCAGAACCAGTTTTCTGACTGCATCCAGATGTCAATAGGCTTTGAGTATTCACAGCATTTTGAAGTTGTTGGGATTTTCTGTCTGATACATTTATCTGATTGATATGTGATACACAAATCCAATTAGGAATCTGTACCTAACCTGACGACATTTGTAGCACCTGCAACTTTTATCTCCTTGCAAGGATTAAGGCTTCATAAATTGCACAACTGATAGAGTTCTGTCTTTATCTTATGATACAAAAATAAAATAAATCTGACTAGAATGTCACAATCAGAAGAAACTAACATTTATACAAAAAAATCCCACCAAGACAAATAGAATAACCATATAGGAACTAAGAGCCTGCTGCAGAAATCCAGCAGCAATCAAAAGTGAGCCCAGTGTACCTTCTGCTCTGTCTTCTTCCAATTACAAGCCTGATGCCATTACTACACTCTTATCTGGAAATTTCTCATAAAGTTGAATCTGCAATTCTTACTCCTTAAATGAAAAAAACTTAACTCAGATAACTAGACCCAGTGAAGCCAATAGAACTACTCAGCCAAGCCAAAGGCTAAAAAAAAACACTTTACAAGCACCAGGTAGAGGCAAAATCTCTTTCCTGGGACATTTCTCTACTAACCTCTTTCAGCAGTGATGTGATCCTTAGCCATGTAACCTCTAGAGCCGTGCAAGGCAGATTTCAGTTTACTTTTCCAAGACCTCTGCCAGTCAGGCTGATTTATTTGCTGAGCTCTGTAATTTGCCAAGAGCCAGTGTGATATTGTCATTGTTTCCACTGCTCATGATGAACGAATGGAGCAGGGGCAGCTCTGTGCCATCTGCTCCTTCTCTGTGTCATCACCACCTTGCTTCAGACAAGTCATTCTCCACTACAAACACCTGGAACATTAAGACATCTGATACTCAACCAGGTAGACAAACCTCATTATTATTATTATACTAATAAAACTGAACAAAACTGACATAGCTTTAACCTATGTTTAATGATGAAGTGCCAGTCTCTGAAGAGGAAATTATGAAGTGATTTCACACAAAAGTTAAAAGTTATTGCTTATTGTTCTTGTAATGTAATTTTTCAGTGCTTCCAGAAGCATGACATTTATACAGGCCCAGATGAGAACTAGTAGTGCTACTCAGCTGGGAAAGAAAAAGAAGTAGGATTGCAAAACACCCCATTTTTAATCTAACAAGTGGCTCTGTTTTGCAATTCTTACTCATTCAGTGAAGCACTTCATTGAATTAGAGCCAGTGAGGTCAATAGCCCTACTCATGCAAGTAGTAGTTACGCTTCAAAACCTTTCTATTATCATTACTAAACTTAGTGACATGGTAGAGTAGATTATTTGCCTTCCCCATTGCCAGCAAACAAATAATTTCAAGACATGCCACAGAATCAGATTTTTGTGTTACATGTGACTCCATACATGTCCTCTCTGTAGATTTATTTCCTCTCGTCACTACCTACAGTTTTGTTATTCAACATTTCAGTTTTGTTCATCCTATCTCTTAGGGAACTACAGGCTTAAGAGAAAAAAACCCAAACAAAACTCCAAAACCTGTGTTTGCCAGTTATGGTAAAGAAGTGGTAGATGGGTTGCCTTATAAAAACTTAATATTTTTCTTTCAGTTGCCTCATGATACTTTACTATGGTTGACATTAGTTATTTTTACCCTACACTGTCAAACAGATGGAAGAAACCAAAATATTGTTCACTTTACCTACTCACTGTAAACTTTCAAAAGCTTTGTCAGATCCATTTTTTTTTCTATTTTCACTTGTGCAGAATTTCTTTTGACTATTGAGAGTTCTGCTCTCCCTGCAGCTTGGCACAGATAGTTGCAATTCTGTTTTAAGCTGACTTAACTGCAATTCTTTCTCAATTTCATGCCTCACTGAAGTCAATGGAGTTCTGAAGAGGCACCAAGTGTCAGATGGGAGACTGAAAGGGAGAATGAGAATTGAGAAATTAATTCTAGAAATTGTTGCCAAATGCAGGAAGGGCAAAATTACAAAATTATCCCAAGAGTTTTTTTAAATCCATGAAGTTCTGAGACAGGTGTTTTTTGAAGTTAGTTTAAGACTTATATTTATCATTCTGACAGCAAAATAAAATGTTACTCCTTACTTGAAGTTATTTGTATTAAAGGTTCAGTGCAGAAGTCTGAAACATCCAGCATTTGTTACAGAAGCTTTAGAAACACACTCTGGTATTCCAGAAACAGGGCCATGCTTCAGGAGCTACAACTCCAAGAGTTCAGTTCAAAGCTGGCACATATACTAGAAAATAAAATGAATTGAAAGTTTCTCAGAGCAGCAGGTCCTATTCAACACAGTTTCAGTCACAAAAGATTTTCATTAAACCCACTCAAGTTTAGGATTAGAGTCTTTTAACTCTCCTGCCAAGACACCAGAAAACTAAAGTTTCTTTCCTGTGATATCTGTTTTTATATTCCATGTAATCTCTAATATTATGCACAGTAAGCTTGTCAGACCTTTAGTAAAGAATTGGAATCAAATGTTATTATTTTCCAGTCTCTGCAGTTCTCTTTTGAAACAAATCCCAATTCAAACAAAGCAGCATGTTTCATATCGTTGGAGAAGAGTTGGGCAAGTTGGGCCTTAGAGTACTTTCAGACAGGTGTCATTGCACTCTCCAGCTGTTCATTCCTTAGCTGGGGAGGCAACTATTGCAGCTGCATTTAGCAACCTATTGCTTGCAGTGGATTTCAAAGCAGCCTTTTCTACACAAGATGAGCCCAGGACAGAGGTCCTGTGCTGCTTTTTCAACGCTGCTAAAATTTCAAGCCATTAAGTGACCAGCTACAACTTGCTCTGAGAGTAGTGCATGTCATTCAGCTCCAGCACTCTCACTGTAGCTAACAGACATCTGCACCAGTCCCTCACCTGGAGCAGCTCCTTTCCTCACCTGCTATGCACCATGCTGGCAAACAGCAGCTGATGTCATAGAGTTACTGCATCATTAGGGTTTCTTTGCATAAGGTTTCCTTCTCTTCCTTTTATCTGCTAAAAATGGAACAGAGGTGACTCATGACAGAGACAGGCAAAAACTAAATACTCAGCAGTAAGGCTCTGCTCAGGTTTCCACTGCCTGAGCTGGTTCCCTGCTTATGCTCATCCATGGGATAAACCTATTCCTGGCACCACCTCAGCCCCTGGGACCATGCCACAGCCCTGGGGGGCTGGCTGGATCCCCCGCCCCAGCCTCTCCACAGTGCCATGCATTCCCCATGGCAAAAGCACTGCTGGTGGAAGGTTCTCACCTGGCTGATGGTCCAGAGCTTCAGCTCATTACCTTTGCCATGGGGCCTGGCTGCTGTACTCCCACCAGTCTGTGCAGGACAGATGGGCATCACCCCCAGCAGGGTGGGGGAAGGTTTAATAGACTGTTTCCATTGCAAACAGGTGTATAGGGGAAAGGAGTGGAGCAGGGTTTGAGAACTGTCGGGAGAGATTCTTGAGATGGAGGTTTACTATTGTATTTCTGTGAAAGGAATGCCAGGAAAAAGCCCTTACTCCTCCCTTCCTTCCCACTGCCATACAACTGCCGTGCTTCAAACTCCAACCTTTACCAGTCCTAGCAGCCAATTTAGCTCCTAAGATCTCTGGTCCTGGTAATGGAGACAGCTGAGCCATGGCCCTTCGACTGCTCTAGCTGCCCTGGATGACTGGCTCTTTTGTCTAACGTGTAAGGCAGGGGTGGAACACATCTGGCAGAAGCATTTGTTCGTGGGGGCCAGCTTCTACAGCCCTGGGAGCCACCTGACATCAACAGGTGAGTACAGGAACTGCTACTCCTTGTCATGGGAGAATTTCAGAATTATGACACTGTTTCTAGCCTTTTAAAACAGTGTGAAGATTACCACTAGATTTCTGAGGCCAGGAGACACTGCCAATCATTAGATTCAAGATTAGAATAATTAAATTAAAGATCAGTACAGTTTTACTCTGACAGTGTAGCACTCTCCTAGACCAAAGCCTGATGTTCTATTAATGATCCGAGTTTGACTAAAGGATGTCTCAGAAAAATTCTCTGATGTAACTAGAATTGCTCAACAGTGGGAAATGTAATACCTTTGCAACATGCTCAGAATTACCCAGGACCAGATTTTGATGTTTAAGGCAAAGGAACAAACACACACACACACACACACACACACACACACACATATATCATTAGTGCAGTATAAAAACAAAATCTAGAGAGGAAACCAAAAAATCCTGTGATCACTCTGCAGTGAGTCATGGCCTTCTTCAGAAAACACACGTGCCTCTACAGGCCTTTGCTGACTTCACACATTCTGTCCAGATTAAGATTTATACTTGGGTCTATCTAGGCCTAGTTTATATTTGCTTACATTCTTACTAGCTTAATTCACTATCTTACTGAAACTTGACAAGAAACTTAAATATCCACCCTGACACCAAGCACATGAAGATTCAGACCAAACCCACCTTCCACATGATGCTTAGGGAAGTACTTTAATTAACTTCAGGAAGCAGTGTAATTAAAGATAAATCCCAGATTCCATACAGTATAGAACAGCAAGAAAATCATCCACACATTTCCTCTTTCCTACATAAGCTTAATTAGAACTATAGGTGGACTTCACAAAAATTCAAACCACTGTTCACTATCATGACCTTTTGATAACACAGAACACCTTTAAGTCTTTTTAACAAACTAGTCACTCCCAGAAGACCAAAGCTTTTCCTGCAGATATCCCTGCCTTTCTACAGTTCCATACATCCTTCGGACATTTCCAGTCAAATCAATACAGCCATTCACAGTGTAAAGTTAAGGCCGAGAATAATTGTTTATAAAATACAGCAAATTCCTGATCCTTCTTATAACATTTCTCAGATCATGATTATTAAATGTGGTTACAGTTTGGATTCGAAGAATTTTTCTTTCCAGGGTTGTCACGGCCTTCCTAAGACCTTACGGTGTACCTCTGTTGCTCAGCATCAATAAAACACAAGTTATTTTGCAATCTCCTAATCCTATGAGACAGGTAACTATTACTGACTCAACACCAGCAAAAAGCAAAGACTTTTGGGTTAACAGTAGCTGATGTGGCAGCATAAGTCAGGATACTGCCTTGCTTGGTCTCTGTTCAGACCTCACAGCACATATGATAATGTTTGATCTGTATTTTATCAGACACTGGTATGTCCCAAGTCATTCACCAGGGCTGTGAAGGCTTTCTAGTCAGTTCAAAGTTCTTAATATGTATTCACTGGCCTCGCACTTGAACTAGACACTGGGAGAGGATTCTCTTCCCATGCTCAGCCTTCCAACTGGCACAGTTTCACCAATAGCCTAACAGCATCTGTTTTTTCCTGTAGCCCCAGCTCCTGGAGCAATGAGACTTTGTGAGATTAGCTTTTTTTCCCCCTTCTTTTTATTTTTTTTTTAATGACAGTAGAGGAATGCTTCAGTTCAGTACTTTTCCCACTTTCTCATGGTCCTCTACAGGCACAAAGACAAAACCATGGTATCCTAGTGAAAGCTGAGATGATAAATAGCTGTGGGAACTAGGATTCAAGATAAACAACCAATATAGTGAGACCCATGTTGAACCTGAAGCCTTGGTAATTCTGGCTGTGCAGCATTTTGTAATTTTTATTATCCTCCGAGACTGAGTTTCAGTGTTTCTTCCAATAAAATCAAGTTAATAAACTGCATTTCTAATTTTCAGCTGACCTTCTACACTTGAATTTTATTTTCAGAGCTTACTTACAGATAAGAAGCATTCACATTATTATTTCTGCTGCCCAGGGAATGAATAATCATATTTCATAGATTTTTTCCTGTGTTTCAATATTTCTTTTGGGTCGAACCCAAAAGCAAGTTTTTCTTAAACACTTAAATCCATTCTAGCTGCCTTTTTTTTCTTTTTTACCTTTTCAGTTTGTCTCTAGAGGGCAAAAATCCCATAACTGATAGACCATTTTCATAGTGGGAGACAGAAGTTCAAATTCATTCTCTGCCAGATTCCTAACAGAGATTCTCAGCCCCTTTCTTCACCAGGGACTTACACGACCAAATTCACTGCCTTTCTTTCACTCTCCCACCCTATAGCCAAATAAAATTTTATTCACGTTCCTTTAGGGGAAATTTTTCAGTAAAACAGATGTAGAAGGGTACAGAAATAAGTACGAGTTTGGGAAAAGAAATTCAGAACTTCCTGAATCTTTTTTTACCTCAGAGATTTCAATTTTTAGCAGTTCATAGCATGGGCTTTTTTTCCCCCCTTTTTAAATAAATATAATTTAAAATCACTTATAAATCCACAGAATGTAGCCTTCAGACCTTTATGTTCTTTAGCTGAAGACTATTTAGATATCTTTTCAGAGTGCACTTCACTGTGATCCATTAATACTGGACTCGAACGAGCCACTGAAATAACACATTGCAAGGTGCAGGCTCTTTGCTGTAGCTGTCCTGGGGCTCACTCTTGGCAGCTGAAACTTCATAACCAGCAGGATTAATGTCAAACAGAGCTCAGGGAGGCACGAGCATTAACCAAAACCTGGAAGAGCACTGAGTATAGCTATTCCACCCATTCCAGTCCTTTGTCAACTGTTGAGTTAGACCTCCAAAACTAGAGCAAACATGAAGTGGTGCTTTTCCTGGGACACTGCATGGACTCAAGACAGTTGCCTAAGCATACATTTTGTGTTCATTAGCTTCTTACCCTTCCCAAGAACCTTCCTACCTAGTAAGATGTTATAGATATGAAGGATCATTTTAATGATCAGCAAAAACTTGCCATGTAAAACTGGAGGAATAAAGGACCTTAAAGCTGCTTGGATGAATGAACTCGTACTGACCTCCGATGGCTGGGAATGTGTATGAAACACAGTCCTGCAATTACTTGTGCTTCCTTAGGAGCTCCAGTGCTCTAGTTAAAGTAATGTTGACATGACAAGAAGGAAGCATTTTTGAGGTGGAAAGCAAACGATTTATAAGGGAATCCTGGGATTATTTTTGCTTTTGCTTTGCATCATCACTCTCTTTTGAAAGCATGATGAAAATGTATTACCAAATGTTTGCAAAAAAACCAAGTTATCTTCAGTGGGAAGCTGGTTTTTCTGTTGGAAGTTGGTTTGGAAATTCCATGAGAAGGTTTTCTTAAAGCACTTGTCCACCTTTTTTCTTCTCTATAAATGATTTTATAAGGCAGAAAACATAAACACGTGAGCATGATAAAAACTACTGTCACAATTTCCATGGCTGCTGAGTTCACAATGCACTAGAGAAGATCCAATTGCTAGGGATGCTAAGTCAGGAGAAACACTTGTATGTAAATCACTGTCAGTGTGGTAGAAACTGCCTTGTGATCTTTGGGATGGGCCCACATGGGGCACCAAAAAGGGTAGGGGGCAAGGGAGAAGCCAACTTCATTCTGCCAAGATTTTTCCCTTGTGTTTGTCCCTGAGGCAAACTCTGAGTGTTTCTAGAGCTTTATCCTTTGCCCCTCCTTTTAAGGAGTCTTACAGGCAGCAGTTCTGAAGAGTGCTAGAAAGTATCTGAAATAACCCAGAGTATAAGGGTATAGTCAGGAAATTCTGGGTGCAGTGGCAATGAAGAAAATACTTTTTTGTTTACACTGATATACAGACTTTTTTCCTTTGTACCGTAACATGAAGAAATTGAGTGGCACAGGAATAGGGTCAAAATCCTCACCTATTAATTCAGAGAAGAGAAACAATTAAATAAGAATTATGGGAAATGGAGTTTGCCTATTTAAGTGCAGGAAACCGGCAAATCTCAGGCTGCCACTCTGAGGTGGAAGGATAAATTGTGCAGAGATACCAAACACTGGTCCTAAGTTAATCACATCTGCTTCAGTGGAGAGCAGGTGAGAGTGACACAGGAAGCTCACAGCTGGATAAGCACTTTGAAAGTGACTAAATCTGAGCAGGTACATCTGGGAAGGAGAACAGCAGAATGCCAGATGAGTGAATCAAATTGAAATATGCCAGTGAGTAACAACCAGGAAATGAAGGAAAATTGGTTGCCTATGGGAGGACATAAATTATTTCCCAGAGAGAAATTCTACTATCAGCATTGGGATTTCCATACCAGCATAACTTAGGAATGCTGCAGCTAAAACAGTGAATTAATTGCTCAAAATGCTGTGTTTAGCTGGGGTAATTAGCACACACAAGGTTGTAGGTTTTTTTTTTTTAAACAAAACAATCAAAAAAAAAGCAGCAATGTCAGAATACTTCAGTTTCACTGTGAGATACGTCAACCTTAGGCAGATGTATAGCACTGATCTTATAAACTGAAGTGTCTTGCTTTCACTATGCTTTACCACAGGAAAACAAAGGTGTATTAGTTACCCTGAGGTAAAAGAAAGGAAGAAAGGAAAAAAAAAAAGCTCCTTCAGCCCTAGTGACAAGTAGTCAGTTTAATTTATTGTAAGATAAGCAGAAAGGCTGTGCCTAGATAGGAATACAGCACTGGCCTCACATACCTAGCCAGAGGCAAGCACCTGAAGTGTCACATTCCCTGTCTGTATTTGCAGTGACATAATCCACACTTGTTAGCTTGCTCTAACAACCTCATCTGTCTTGAGCAATGAAGGTAAAACCTTCTTCTTATCTTGGTTTTGGGGTCAAAGGCAAAGCTTGGAGAAGGCTATTAACAGAATCAAACATATTCAGAATTCCTGGGAAACCATTCCAGTCTATTAAAGAAATTGGTTTGGTTTTGCTCCCAGATTTCTAAGGGTTTTTCTTCAGTTTTCAGTAAACATAAAGCACCCATCACCATGCCTGTCAATGCTGTTTTACCTTTCCCTTGCCTTCTACACAAATCAATATATCAATTCCCATATCCCCCTCCAGATTGCTCTGAGAATGTAGTTATTTATGCAGGATAAAATTGTACCTTCCTCTGACATTAAGGATCAGTCCTTCTTCCCCAGAAGCTTCTGGAAGTGAACACCCACAAAGAGCAGCAGCCAGCAATTTCAAAACCAGGCCATTTAAAGGGAAAAATACAGACTTTATAGTTTTAAATCGAGGCAAAGTCATTAAATTCATATTAAATACAATGAAATCAGAGCCAGTCTAGACCTTTTTTTGTCACAATTTCCTGATGAAGCAAGAGTAAAACCTTACCTAGCAGAAAGACCAGCTTATCAAATCCAGCACACAATCTGTCAGGCATCTCCCCCGAAACTGTCTAACCTTTTTTCTTCCTTCCTTTCAGGGGCCTTGTGCTCAGGTAAGAGGACTCTATTACCAAGTGGGATGTGAGGATTATTCCTGTTCTAATAGTTGCATACACAGAATTCAGTGGGAATGCCTTTCCAACTGAATTGTCCATTGAGTTTGGACTGAGACCACAAGATTTACCTTCCATACATATTGAGAACATTTTTGGGCATTAAGGGTATATTGTCACATCAAAGAATAATTTTAAACCTCTGCTAGGGGCTGGAGAATTCATAATCAATAAATTTTCCCTACCCAACTTTAAGCTCTCAGAGAGGTGCAACCTGAATGACAGCATTCAACTCACAGTAAGATCTGCAGGGACGTTAACAAGCTCTCCTGCTTCAGATGGTGCCCTCATCCTTCCAGCTCCATCAGTTTGGCAGTACCTGAGCCTCATTTAAAACAGAATATTAATCTCCTGATGAAAACGTGGGATAAATGCATCACAACCAGAAGCTGTCCCAATCTAAGTCGAATTATTGAAGGGGGGCATGAGGGGTGGGAAACAGCACAGGAATCCACTATATGAGACAAGATTATCACATGGAGTGCAGTGGTCGAATTCTCGGTGTTTGCAAAAAATTTGCACATCTCCACCACAACAATGACAGGGGTCAAATATTCATAAAGGATGTGGGCCACGAAATACAGCAAACAGATCATTAGTGCAGTTCAACCAGCACAGCCTTCTGCTCCATTATTTAGGATAATCAGTTGTTTGGGTACCTTTCCTATGGTTCAGACACCCTTACTCCTTGGTCTTTATCTTTTGCAACCACTGGTTGTTTTCCCTTCTTGTGATTTCGCTGTTCTACAAAAGGATATGGGGAGAACTTAGAGAAAAAAAAAACCGAATTAATTTTACACCCATTTAAAATCACATTAGAATTAACAAGTGACCATTTATTTTACTCTAATTTTTATTGAAATTCAATCAGTCTGTACTTAAAATTGTACAGGTGTACAAAAAAGGGTGTGATTTTTAATAGTGGCTCAGTTATTTTCTAGCTTTAAGTGCAATTGCCCTCAGCAGGGATCAAAAAAAAAAAAAAAAAGCAAGCCAGGGGCCTCTAGAAAATTGCAGTTTGTGCCAGATAAGAACACTGATAAAATTTCCATTGAAATTGCTGTGGTTTGGAGCTTAATCCTGAGTAGCAGCATGCAGCTGTATTGGCTAGTGACAGCAGCAATATGTGAGAGGCTCACAAAATCACTGCCCGAACACACAGCACCACAGTTCCATATCAAGAGCTCTCCTCTGTGTTATTGTCACTTCAAAGAGAGATAACCAGCTCAATCATTACACTGTGGTAAGAGGGAGAGCCAGTATATCCACTGTTTTGTCTCTATCTAATACAAAAATCTGGAGACAGTCAGCAGGGTGAAGTTACCTCTTTTTTATTGGGAATGGAACCTACCTAAATGGTCCCAGATCCAGGAAAGGTACAAAATCAGTTCAAAATAGAAGCCTGGCAGAGTATCTCAGATGGGAAAGAAGATGTGCAGGTCAGCCCCTCAGTACAAATGGCAATGATATGTGACTAGGCTCATTTATCAAATCGTAAATCTGTGTCAGGAGATCTGGGACAACCAAAGACCCAATTATTGACTGTATCATTTAATGATCTGTATGATGGGAAAGATTTTTAATAAAAGCCAATAGCCTACAAAACATAAAGATCCAAGATATCTAATTCAAACTTCACCCGAACCCCAAGTACGTAAAGATAAATGATTATCCTCACTTGTATGTTCTTTACAACGCAGACCTGCAGGTGTCACACAAGCCCAGGGACAAGCAGGTCTCCCGTACAACACTGCCATACGTTTAGAGATCACTGCTTGCTCTCCCCAAGCAGTGGATCAGTGCCGAACCAGTCACCTTTGCTAGCACCTGGCTACCCAGTCCTGCAGCACAGAATTGTTACTTGGGAAAAGATGCAGAAATCCCCTGCCCAACCAGTAACGTGCTGATGGCAAAGCCCTGCCTGCATCCCAAATGTCTGCAGCACTCCCAGGACCCATTTTCACAGGCATGCATTTCCTTCTTAGTGGACTGCTGCTCAGCCTGAATTTAACCAGTCCACAAAGACCATCTGCCCTCACAGCGAGCACTGCACTCATTCCTGCCTGGCTGCAGGCAGCCTGCCCTGGGACTGCGAACCAAACCGGTTTCTGCACAAGCCAACAGATGGCTGTCTTGCATTTCTTTCCATTAACAATCACATTTGCTACAGAGAAACAACTGTCACTGTTCTCTGGAATCTGTTTCCCATCAGGATTCTACACGATTTTGCAAAAAGAAGGAATAAGAAAGTCTCTAGAATGATGACTTGAGTGCTGCACAGTTTAAATATGTGACTGCTGTACTAAACATTCCTTTTTTTCTAATTAGGCCTCATCTATTACTATGCCAGATTTTTTTTCTACTTTTATTTAAACCTTTTCAGCCTATCTATATCCAGCAGAATTAAAACAATAAATGCACATGGATATAATCATCATCCAGCATAACTAGGGTAGTGTACCTGATCAATACTACCTAGGAAATCAGAAAAATGACCCAGTAGTTCCTCCTGGCCTTCAGAATCTCTAAGTCAGCAGTTATTTATAAACCCTAGGCAGACTTGGCTGAATACCACACAAAACAGTGAATAATTTTGTCATAAGCACTGTCAGCTCTTTCAGTTGTTATTTGTGGCTTATTATTAACAACTGCATGTGCGTATCTGCATGACAAATGTTTTTTTGCCCTGAAGATGTTTATGAATCCTAAATTCTTCGCAAATAGTCAGTGAATAATTATTCATGTTGAAAAGTAATATTGCAAGTCATTATGGGTTAGATCTTTTTGGTGATTTTCTCATTTTAAGACTAAATTATCTAATCATAGTGGAGAAACAGAAGACTTGAGTAAGCAGACAAATCAAATGCCTGAAAAAAGATGCTCTTGAAGAGCTAGTAGCAGGGGATTCATAAAAAGCTTTTGTAACAATTACTTTTTTCCTTAATGGCAAAATTAGAAGAATTTTTGAGCAATTAACACATTCATAGAAAACCTGATCAGTTCAGGAACAGAAGAAAATAAAAAAAGATTAGTCAGTTCAGTAGTTCACCAAGAATAAATTTGAACACTTCTAGTCTATAATGGACTTAAAGATTTACAATAAATCACCATTTTCAGAGTGAAATTCCCAATCTACATAGAAAAACAGCTTCCAATTCACTGTTTTAGGATAAAATACAGAATCTTGATAAAAATGTTTATGGCTCAGCCATTAACACTATCACATAACTAACACATCAAATAAATCATTAACTCCTCTGAAAAGATGTTGAAAGGAATTTATAGCTCAGAGTTGCTCAGGTAATCATTCTAAACAAATAAACTTGGAAAAACACCACTGCTAATGTCAAAGGAGAAAGGAAAAGTTAAACTTATCAAATACAATTTCTGCTGTTCCTTACTTCCCTTAATACATCATTTCTCAGTATGCAGTTGCTGGGCTTACAAAACTGGGCTACCAGAGAAAAGTGAGCAATGATGGTTAAGCAAAAGGTTTATTTTCTGTCTTAACAGAAAAAAAAAAATCTACAGTCACTTACTCTGGGGAGAGTTCACATGATATCAAATCCCCATATTGCTTTTCCCTGTTGTCTTGAGAAGGGTTCTTTTCTAACATGGTAGAGGGTCAAACATGAACATGAGTTCAGAATCAGAGGAAGAGAGAGATGATGATTTTGTAGAATGTCTTTGTGTGGAGTCTTTTACCAGAGTCCGACCTCCCAAAGTGTCCAAAGATTGTGAGGATGATGATGAGTACATTCACATGCTGGTGAACAAGAACAGGTGGAACACCAGGGATGTGACACTGATTACAGTCACGATACTCCTGGGGTCTATTTTGTTCCATCCACCCTGACACTTCATCCTGCAACAATGCTTGGACACAGGAGACTGGATAAGAAACCCACATTTCTTCTGCAAATGAGCACAATCTTATCTTTACTGTGGTGTGTTTTTGGAAAGCATATACTGCACAGCAGGTTTGTAATCTGCAGTAATCAAAGGGCAAGTATTTTTCTGCAGCATTAAAAGGAAAACAATGGCCAGGGTTTTTTTTCCTGGAAAAATATGTAGCCCACATTTATATGACAGCAGAATGTATTAAAGAGCAGTATATCTGTGAAGTGAACAACCACAGGTAAATTGTTCCTGGCCTAGCACTTGACGCAGCTCGCGGTCTAAGGGAAAGTTTTATGGTTTACAGAGTGGGGACTCACCAAGCAAACAGCAACACCATCTCTGCTGAGAATGAATTTATTTTCAGACTCTCAGCAACTCTTAAAATCCATGGTCTCATTACCTTGCATACAGCAGATAGATTATCTTGCATACAACGTTCTCTTTCTAGTAGGACATTATTTATCTAAACAGAAGAGAGCTTTCCATAGTCAGGATGGTGGAAATTGTCCAGATTGCCAGGTTCTGCTGAAGCCGCACAACTTCTTTACAGAGACTCACCTCCATGTGTGGCTGATAGACAGGTTGACAGTGTCTCCTCAGAAGCTGAGTTATCACCCACAGAGAAGCAACCACAGCCAGGTCTCCTTAACGTACTCCAAGGTTACCTTGGCATCTAGATGAAACTTAAAAATCCCAGCAGCCAAAAATAACTTGTGGTATTGGCAGTAGAGAAAAGTAACATCCTGCAAATCTTCCCTGTCAGTGTAGTGGAGAGGGCACTGTGGAATATTACCAAGACCCCTTATCAGTATTAGTTCCTTTTCAGTCCAGTCTTGATGGACATTATCAACAGTTTCTGCTAAGCAGGCTGCATTTCATATTTACAGCTAATGCATTCATAGTGGAGCTACCAAACCTTTTCTTGTTACTTTAATTTGCTTTCACATCACTTTAACTAAAACTTGTGATTCTTCCCTAGAGTCTCCCTCCCTTCTTTTACCAAATTCCCTTCTGCTTCAGAATATTGTAACATTTTATTTTATGTTTCTGGGTTGAAGCTAGTAAGACCTGCTGGCCTGCAAGTGAACAGACTAGCACTGGATTTCTAGATATGGACAGAACATCTCAACCCCTGGCAAAGTCTTTTCGACAGTGCTCCTCACACCTAGAGCTCTTGAGTTTCTGCAGTTACTCACAGCCCTGCCCAGGAATTAGCTTTCCTGTTAGGAAATTTTTCACAGTTTCTGATGTAGGGGATGCACAGACTGCATTCCTTGACCTCCTCATCATGATTTAGCTGCATCAGCAGCCCAGTGTCACTGGAGCTGACTTAAAAGACACAAAAGGGGCAACTGTGCTTTGACTTCATGTCTGCACACTTACCCCTATGCTCATTTTAGGAGTGTTGATAAGATTAGGTTGCTATGAATAGATTTTTCTCTACGTGTACTTATGCTTTGCTATTTCAGATTAACTGGCAAACCACAGGAATCTCATTCCTAGGTAAAAAATGGTCTTGGAAGATTCTCATGGTGCCCAAAATCCAGTAGGTCTTCAGCAGTACCTAAGTGGATGAAGACTGCATAGGTTATTACAGAAATTGTGTAGCAGAGGGTCTGTGTGAAAGATAGTAACAGTTGCCACAAGAAAGAGGTAATTTAGAGGTGCAGGCAGATGACACAGATCCACACCCAGTTGGGTTGATCGCATAAAACACTCACCCTTCCTTAAACAGGGGAACCATTCTGGATCTCTGCTTTCATATTCATCAGGAGAGGAAAATATTTATCCTGGGAGAACCACTTACAGAAGTAACAACACAGCTGGAAAAAACATCCTGTTTTTCTAAATGGAATATGTTCATAAAAATGTCTTTAAGCAAGTCATACATTGTGGAATGATACTGATATTAAAAAAACCCCAAGCCTTCCATACACTTAAAAAAAAAAAAAAAAAAA
>VZRS01012206.1:257423-414053 GCA_013398055.1 Ifrita kowaldi
AAAAAAAAAGAGAAAAATGGTATGGAAGGAAAAAAAAATCCCACACATGACAGAAAAAATTCCAGTATTATCTTGGAGACAATAATCACAATTTCCTTCTTCTTTTCCATTAATATTTGTCTTCTTTTTCATTAATATTTGTCTTCTTTTACTAACACATGCTTACTAACAGCATGTCTTTAAAAATGATTATGAATACCTGTCTCCATCTGGCCACTTACTGGAAAAGTTTATGAATGAACATTCTCAGTTCCCTGACTGAGACAGCAAACTGACAAGGAAACACTTAAATCTAACAGGTGCTGGTGCATATTCGGCCTTGTGCTGACTTGGCACAGCCTAGTTTTTGGTAGCAGGAAGGGACCACAGAAGTGGCTTCTGTGAGAAGCTGCTAGAAGCTTCCACCTGTCCGGCAGAGCCAATCTCTGATGGTTCTGAAGATAGACATGCTACTGGCCCAACGAGAGAGTTTGGTAACGCCTCTGTGATGACAGATTTAATAAGGAAATCAAAACAGGGCACGCAGCAGCTTTTTCCGAGGGGTGGCGAGGTGCTGCTGCCAGGGGCGATCCCGGCGCCGTGCGCGGCCATGTGGCCACCATTTGGGCACGGCCCATGGCGAGCTTTGCCTGCCTGGCCGCCCTTAGCCAGCCACACTGTGAATAGAAGGGCAGGGGTGGCAGTGGCGGCTTCTACTTTTTAGCACCCCACATGAAGAGAGGCATTGAAGGGTGCCGGCTGGGCCGCGTGGCTGACAGCGGAAACATGGCGAGCAATTCCCCGACTCAGAACCTAGATGAGATCAACTTCTCAGCGCTGTGAGATGCTGCAGAAATCTTTGAGCTGGTGGAATTTGTTGGCAATGGTACTTACGAGCAGCAGTTTTTTTCCTGCTAGTCAGAGAAAGAGGAGGAAGTGAGGACATGTGGAGAAAGACAACGTGGCGGCACCAAGGTCAGTAGAAAGAAAGAGGGGGAGGAAGTGCTCCAAGCATTGGAGTTGAGATTTCTCTGCAAGCCGTGGTGAGGACTATAACAAAACAAAGTGTCTCCCTGTAATCCATGAAGTCCACGGGGGGATGCAGAGATCCAGTCGCAGCCCATGGGAAAAGGTGCTCACATCGGAGCAGGTGGATGCTAAAAACAGCTGTAATCCAGTGGAAGAGCTGAACAGAGAGAGAGCCCTTGCTTCCAAACTAGAGCAGCTTTATCCTTAAAAGACTACAGCCCATGGACTAGTGACCCACGCCGTGACAGTTTTGGGAAGACTGCTTTGCCCATGGGAGGGACTCACATTACAGCAGGTTGGGCAGGACTGCTACTCGAGAAACTAGAACCAAGCTGGAGAAGTTCACGGAGAACTGTCTCCCGTGGGAGAAAGACCCTATGGCATAGCAGAAGAGAGACTCCTCTCCTTAAGTGAACTGAAGAAAGATCTCGAGTGATGAACTGATCAAACACCCCCACGCCTGTCTCCCTGCACTGTTGGTGGGAAGGAGGGAGGGACTGAGGTGGGGTAAAGGTGTTTTAAAGGCTTATTTTACTTCTCATTATCCTCCTCTCACTCTATTAATAATAAATTTACTCTATACCTTTAAATTTGAGTCTGTTTTGCCCTTAGAATGTTTTCTCCCAATCCTTAACTCATGAGCCCTTTGCTTTTTTCCCCTCCTCTACTCAGCCACAGCAGGAGAGAGTGAGTGAATGGTTTTTGTGGGTGCCTGGCATTTTAACCAGTGTCAAACCACGACAAGCCTAAAAATGGTAAGTCAAAATTTTCTCCACAGAAGTAAAACAAAAATGTTTCCAGAAGAAAGAAGTTCCATGGTTCCCATCACAACCAGCATTATTTAATCCCTTTTAGAAGAGATCTCATTAGAATTAAATCCAGAGATATCCCCAGCTAGAAACTGAGACACACTGCTGGAGAAGCTTGTTCACTAAATCAATACAAAATCAGAAGTTTCTTGTCTTGGCATGGTTGACTGTGTATTCTGCTTATTCTAAAGTCAATGATAAAGTACATATTGACTACAGTGGAGCACACCTGACCGGACTACGGCACTGGCCTTTAGGAAATACCACCCATATGTAATAAAACAACAAAGAATTAGGGCAAAGAAGGTCTAGATAGCTCTTTCTTAAAGTTCCTGTGTGAGTGACAAAAACACAAATGTCATGCCATCCCTCTGTACCAGAGCTGCCATATCAAAACCAGGGCAAAGAAACTTTCCATTCCTTCACTTCTCGTCTAAGTCTAAAAGTGATAACGAAGATTTAGCTCCATCTCTTACCATCCTGAACACCACATTTGTAGAGACATGGTATCATAAAATGATTTGGGTTGGAAGGGACCTTAAAGGTCATCTAGTTCCAATCCCCTGCCATGGGCAGGGACATTTTCCACTAGTCCAGGTGGCTCAGAGCTCCATCCAAGCTGGCCTTGAACACTGAAAACCTGTTCCAGTGTCTCAACACCCTTACAGTAAAGAATTTCTTCTGTATCTCTAGCCTATATCTCCCCTTTCAGTTTGAACCCATTACTCCTCGTCCCATCACGTTCCTGTGGAGTCCCTCTCTGGCTTATTTGTAGGCCCCCATTCAGATACTCAAAGGCTGCTCTGAAGTCTCCACACAACTTTCTCTTCTGCAGGCTGAACAGCCCCAACTTTCTCAGCCAGTCCACAGCAATGAAGTGCGCTTGTGTGCACTGAACCCCATTAGGGCACAGGCCTAAAACTGCTGAGACTGATTCCAAGTAAAGGGTTTTTTGAGTTCCTGGGAACTGTTGTCCAGGGCAGGTGTTGGACATGATGCTCTGGGAGTCACCTCATCCTGTCCATTCGCTCAGACACCCCTAATTTGAACACCTATGAAGTGGAAGCAGCTGAGCTGTGACAGCAGAGAACTTTGAACAGACTGCTGTAGTTTTCCAAGAAACCAGCTCTGGTATCTCTGCTCTGTGCTGTGGCGCTGATGTTCCCTTTGTTACAGGCAGGACAGGGCTCATCTCTCTCTCCCCAAGTACAAATGTCTCACAAGTCAATTCTGTGGTTAATGCAAGCTGACAAAAGGAGGTTTATGTACTGTGCAACAATACCACTGCCACTCACTCGAACAGAAGGTACTTCAAGGGCAGCTCGCTCCCATGTGACACAACTACTGCTTTGCCAAACAGAACAGACGACTTGCAGTGGTAACGCTGCTTTTTGCTGTAAGTCCCTCAGCTAGACTGTTAACTTCTCTCTTGTGGCAGATGTGCAGATTAATCGCTATCTCAGCCTGCAGTGGTCCAGCTAATTTAAACACAGATGCACTGTGGAGAGTACAGAGCCTGGAGCAAGAGGGAGGGGAAAGCTGGTGCGCTTTGAAGGAAGCACAGCCTGCTAACATCTACAAACACTGAACAAGAAATAGATAAAACTAAATTACCCATCTATTAAAAATAAATTAATGACATCTGCAAATGAAACTAAATCTAAAATAATCACTCTAGTAGCAGGGTCTCTGGTGAGCAATAGTGCTTAATTTTTTCTTATATTTGATGAAGGCATCTATTAATTTAAAAATATTTATACAAGGTAGAGGCTTGACAGGAATACTCTCTGCAGCTGTTCTTAAGGGAGCTACTTCTGTTAACCAGCTGTTTCAGAAGAAAATGCCTCTAGTCTATGCAATGAAAGCAAGATTGTACTTCAATAAATAATATTTAAGGCCTGTGCTTTTTAAATAGTCTCTGCAGCTAGAATTGGATGAAGTAGGCTGCTTTCTACAGGTGATATAATACACTTTCCATTGTTTAGTTAGCTTGTACTGAAAAGAAACCTTCTTCTTATCCTCCTCCTTTTTAACCACTCTTTTATTGCTAACATTTTATTGAATTGTTGAACATCCAGGAGCAAAAGAGGATGATCTGATATGTATGAATGCATTGTACAAATGAGGAAGACAAAGCTAAACACACATTCAACAGCAGGTATGAAAACATTATCAGACATTGAGGCAGGGACAAACCAAGACTGTGTGCCATTAATGAGGCTATTCAAAATAATTTTGATGAAGTTATGATTCTATTGTCATCCAGGACTGAGAAGGAATCACTTACCATTTGAAAAAAAGAATCGTTAATCATTATGCAGCTCTCTGGGGCACTAACTCTTTCAGGATTTTCTTCTTTGTCTCCCGTCCCCCTCTTTTTTCTGTTCTTTTTTTCCCCCTCTCATCTTTTCACTGCTATGAAAACAGAGAGGATTAGAAGTTGTCCCTGACAACGTTTCACTGTAAGGTTGTTAGTTTTGTCTTTCAGCATTTATTAGTTTGAACTCTGTATGAGGCACCTGTTGGCTGATGAGAATGCATCAACAGGAAGGTCACAAATGGGTTGGTATTGTACACTTGCCTTTTTAAGCATTTTGGGAACTCACTGCTTTGATATACAGGAATAAATGCTGGAAAGAGGGCAAACTAGGCTGTCCAACACTATTTCATTATGGGAATTATGTCTGAATTGTGTAGGCTCCTTGAACAAAAGTTAGGATTAAAGTCCTGTTGCTAATGTTGTCATAATTAACTCAGGCTAGTGAGGGCAGGAGTCTCAGGTCGTGACACCAGTTAAGCAGCCCATAGTTGGACTCACCTACCACAGCTATTGCGATGCTGCACGGAGAGAAATGAGCACTGCAAAAGGGCACTCGGAGAAATAAACAGGGAAGGTGATGTATGGATGCAGCTTTCTGAAAGCTCTGATAAAAAGGCCTGGCTGTGCAGTCCATCATGCTTGCTAAGTCAAGGATGGGTGGCATAAAAGCAAGTGATGAATGTGTTAAATTGCTAAAAAGTGGATCGGGGACAGCCTGGGACTTGGACTTAATGATTTCTTTTGCTTATGCTACTGCTATGATAAAACACTGTGGCCAGCCAAGTGGGAACAGAGCCCCCTCAAACCCCCTCACTGTTTTAATCCAGGGGACAGAGCTGAAGTGAACTCTGGAGTAAAGAACATTTCTTTTAGAGAAGAGAAACAAAATAAAATGCATTTTATTTTAGCACACAACTTGATGTACATCATGGCTCACGAGAATTCCCAGTTCCCCATGCCCTTTACAAACTACACCTGGGCTTTACAATGAGATCTTTACAATTAGATGTTTCTCACCAACACTGCCCATTTCTTTAACACTGCAGTGTTAAAGACCTAAGACCACCCCCTCAGGAATGGAACACTAAATCAGTTCGCACTTTGGGATGGGGAGGGAAAGGTATTCAACCCTCCCAAATCTAAAAGCCTTTCTCACCTGGCAGTCAGCTCCACAGGCACTCACTGCCCCATCCCAAGAAAGTGCATAAAAAGAGAATTCAGAACTGAGGAGGCCAGAAAGAGGGAGAAAGGGCTGTTGTGCTCCAGTCCCTGTCCTAAGTCTTGCTTATACATTTTGATTAAACATAGCTAAGTATCTTGGACTTTTCTCATTTCCTGAAATGCCAAGAAAAAAATGTTCCTCCTTCCTTTCTTCTGTATGACCCCTGTAATCTTGCCACTTTAAAAAATTGTATTTTTTCTATTATTAAAGGTACATGCTATTGATACATTCACAACATCTTGAATCTGTGGCAAGTTATATCTCCTTTTCCCTTCATTAGTAAAAGATACAGTTAGACATTCATCTCTGTATTTTTTTAAATCAGATTGGGTGTTTGATGAAATATTTCCTTTTCTTATACAATTTTTTTCACCCATCCCTGCAATTTGGAACTCCAGCCAATGCCAAAATCAAAGCACAGCCAGAACATCTTTTCATGTGCTAAGTGAAACCGTTAAGGGTTGGAAGTTGAATTCATTCTTTTCAAAGCTCATGACAAAGCTTCTACTGGTTTCAGTGAATATAACAGTTTTCCAGGTTATTTCAACATATGAACAGACAAATGTTACAGTGCAATCTACTGTAATTTTATTTAAATTTCAGGAACATTCAAATTACAGGTAGTTATAAAAGTCAGGGAAAAACCCCTCCATTTCTAACCCAGGAGGACAGCTTCAAATGTTGGTGAAACAGATTCCTTTTTCCATAAACTCCCTGATTTTCCAATTCCAGTTTTACAGATGCTGTATGTACTGACATGGTAGAAATACATATTTTTTATCTTCAAGACATTTTTCCAGTAATAATCAATTAAGAACTCCCAAACTTTTAGCATTTGCCCATCATTAAGATGCAGCATAAATTGGCCTATTCCCCAGGCCCTTCATTCAACAATAAATTCTGATGATACCAGCACATTAAGCAGCAAAGAAAAATAGATAATAGGAAAAAAATTAATCATCATTCTAAGTGTTAGTGAACTGGCACCATTAGTGGTTTTTTCAGTTCCATTGATGCTTGCCATGCGGCATGCAACATGCAGTGCCAGCTCAGCAGCTGATGTAATTTGTCATTTTTCTGACAAAGTTAATGGATCTGTGTAAGTTTTCCCCCCCAGGTGAGAATGTGACCCAACATTTAGACATGGCATTGCTTTGATAAATTTGCAGTATAAAGAGGATGGTGGCATGACAGGCAAAAGCCTCATTGTGAAGGCAGAAGCCAAGACAACTGTAGTCTGTCAGCACAGGTGAAGGAAGAGGAGCTGAGGAACAGAATAATAGTGATAAGTACCAGAATTTTATTTCACTACCTAGAGAAGATCTGAGGGGTTTTGCTGGCCATTTTACAATTCTTTCACTTGACTTGTTTACTGATGGAAACGTTTGCCAAGGAACTTTGGAAAAATAGTGACATATGAACAATCTGTTGCAGCATATTGTAGTGGTGGTGTTTGTGCTGCTATAGTTACTAAGATTTTAGCATTTTTGTAATTTGTCTTGAAAAAACTGGAATTTGGCATGAAGATTTTGGGTACCTCCATGTTCAAGTCAGATGGTTTTCATAATTTTTGTTACATTTCTTGTGTGAAGAAAAGCCTGAAGATATGCTGTGTCAAGGAAAAGGAAAAAGCGTGCTCAGATGAGGAAAGAAGCAGAAGGTGGGAAAAGAACCAAATGCATTGCAAGATTAGGAGGAACAGGTGCAGTCTTCTTTTCAAGGTAAGAAGAGTATTTACAGGATACTCACAGGTCTTGTGCAACCACAAAATTAATCATGTTGTGCCAAAAATGCCTTGGGATTTTTTACTTCTCATTTGATTTCGGATCTGACACTAACACTGTAAGGTTGGTTGTCTCTGCGTGATAAGCCTAGAGCAGAACCTCATGTTCAAGTACTTGAAGCTCCACATGGCTGTGCTGTGGTGGGACACAGAACCACCCACCTGAAATGTGGCGGTACAAGCAAACATCTGTTAGAAAGAAGTCTAGAGAGGAACTGAAGAACAGGGAAAGAGCAAAAAGGGAACAAAACACAAACAAAATTGTTGATGACTAATCAAACAATAAGAGGAGAAAATGTCACATAAA
The DNA here is from genome assembly GCA_013398055.1 of Ifrita kowaldi. Taxonomy (NCBI): domain Eukaryota; kingdom Metazoa; phylum Chordata; class Aves; order Passeriformes; family Cinclosomatidae; genus Ifrita; species Ifrita kowaldi. The sequence goes on from VZRS01012206.1 coordinate 264,873, forward strand.
AGTTAGTCATGAGGGAAGCTGGGAAGTGGTAAGTGTGGTCAAAATACCGGTGTATGTTATTCCATTTGGGAGCCCTTCCCATCACATCCTGGGCTCTGTATACAGGTACTTCCCATTACAGCTGAGTGCATATGAAATACTAATTTTCTGTCAGAAGAAGAATACTCTGCCTCCCCCTCCCCAAACCACAGCCCACACAGAAGATCCTACACCCCTGCCAGGCATCGTCCTAAACACACAGAAAATCTTACCTGACACATGTTAGATTAATAAGGCTTTTAGCCAGCGTTATGGAAGTCTTCACTGCTCGAACGTCATGTCTTATCACGGTTCTGCAACAATTTTCTTGACACTTTGAACTTTCCAGAGGTCTTTCTGAGGGAGAAGGAGGTTGAAACAAGAGTATTACAGTGCTGTTAATGAACCTCTTAGCAATCATACTTGTTCTGTGTGTGTTGGGGAAGACAATATATAGATAATTCTGTTTGCTTTCAGCATTCTGCCTTTCATAGTAGTTTAGCAGGTGGATGCATAGAAAAGTTGACTATAGCAGCATTGAAAACAACTGAAAAATTATACAGTGTATGTTTAACCAGCAGAATTGATTAACTAAGAAAAATATAGCAAGAGGTTTGGTGTGATTAAGTGGGATTAGACACACACATGTATCATGAGATATAACCTATCAACATTTTTATGGAAAGAATAATATCCTGTATTACATTACCTGAAATACATATTCATATCCATATATAGATTATACAAGATATCAATGCATGTATTAGAAACAATTATGAGCCAAAAGAACAACGGCTACTCCAGAGCTCACTGAAAGTTATTGGAAAGAAAATTCCCCTCTGGGAAGTTTATTCCAGAATATATCTTCTAATTTACTCTTTAGGAGCTCACAGCAGCCACAGCTGTATACTGGATATCTACTTATGGCCCTCCAGTGCTATCCTGCTACATGACTCCTGTGTTCTGATGTTCTTCCTATCAGTCCCTGTCCTGCTGTCTCATACCATGAAACACAAATTACCCATAAAAATGATAATTCTCTTATTAGTTTTAAAGGTCAAATCAAATGATGTGGAAAATATGCGGTGGTGTGACATATAATTTGCATAATTGCCACAAAAACACTGCACTAAAGCTGTGTGAAAAAATAATAAATAAAATAAATCAAGCTCCACTCTGAGGAAAAGAGAATCAGCCAGATTTGTGGTGAGAGTAAATGGGGGCTGCACCACCAACATATGAACACCAGCAACCCAACAATCCCCCCACATTCAGGTCTGAATTTACTCACCTCTTCTCCTTATCCCTTTCCCCCAAATAGACACACACACCCTGAAAAAGGGAAAATTAGATCTTTCCCACCAGTCCTGGATTTTGAACTGATCTGTTTCTAGGTGTGGAATGTAATTACCAAAGCCTTTATACAGCACACTACACTGGAGTGAGGGGAGGACACGCAGATGACACTGCCAGTCCCACCTGATGCCCCAGATGGGGCCGCTAAGGAGGTGTGAGCAGAGCCAGTGCTGGGGCCCTGCCAGTCCCTGCCAGCCCCTTTGCAGAATTTGCTTTTCCCTTGCCCAGGCTCTCAAATCAAGCAGGTGAAGGACTTCCTCTGGCTTTCGGATGGAGGTGCTGTCAGCACTGCCCTTCTCTTCCAAGGCTTGCCATAGCTTGCGGATCCTGCTTCTCCTCAGGACACAATTCATGTGGGAATAAGCAGGAGCTTCAAATGTGTGGGGTGCAACACCACAGATCCCAATGGATCTCACAAAAGCCAAAACAGCAGCCAATGTGCCTGTATAGGGAGGAATGGAACTCAGCTTGTAGCTTAATTAATGATTTCCTAAAAGTGCTCACTCACAGGAAACAGACCCTGGATAAATATAGTTTGAATCCATTAAAGAAAAACCAAACCCCAAACACCACACGTAAAACAAAACCTGAGCTGTTTAAAAGCAAGCTTTGGATTTCTTCTAACGCCCTGATGCTGCTTGACTACTTGAACTGATTGACACGGTGGCTGGGCTTGGCTTATGATCTTAGAGGTATTTTACACAGGAATTAGACAACTCAAAAAACTGGCAATAAGCTCAACGTCTGCCCATTTTTCTGAAAGCTTAGGGGGCATCCCTGTCCACTGCTTCCCCAGCACACCAGTCATTACATCAGCCTTCTGCTTGGTGCATCTGGCAGCTGACACAATGATATTTATTTCTGAGATGAAGACAGCAAGTTATCCCCCTTTGTGTCAACGGAGCATTAACCCAAACTATATACTTGGTTACTCTGACTCCGTTTATTAGTATATCCTGTTGTGTTCTTATATCTGAATTTATGTGTACTCTGCTAACTATAGATACATCTATTCCCCTTCTTTTTAAAAATTAACTATCACAAAGACAGCCTTAGCCTCCTCTGATTAATTAAGGTTGACCTTACCTTACAATAATTAAGCTGACAATAGGTGTCTACACATTAGAAAAATGGGGTATGATGTTGAAGAAAAGGTGGCTTTATTACATTATGTCTACATTTTGGATTTATAGCTCAGTTCATTTCGTATCATATATATTTATCATCTATGTTCTTAATAAAACTTTTTAATCATCAGAAGTAAGAGAGATCACTTATTCATTTGACATACTACAAATTAATAAAAATGCAATGAATGAGCACCAGAAACCTTGCTGCTTCTGAAGTGCAAACCTCTGTTATGAAATAGAAGAGCTAAAATTCTTCTATCAATGGGCATTCATCTAATTCACTGCATATATTAAAGGAATCCCCACAAGGTATCTATTCAAGGTCAAATTATTTTACATTTCCATAACATTAAAAAGAGGAAAAGAAGTAATACAGTGACACACTGAAAGAGGGCATCGGGTAATTAGATATGGAACATTTGTGATCCGGGCATTCAGAAAACTTTAAATTAATTTTAGAAGTGAGCAATACTGCTCACTTTTTTTTCTTCCCAGATCAGATTAACAGCAGCCTCAAAATATGGCTGAGTTGAATTATACAAGCATCATCATAAAAATCATTTGGCAAATGGCTATCAGAGACAGCACAGGTGGAAAAAGTTCAGGCAATAGTGGTCAATCACTACAAAATCCTTACAGTTGTGAAACATGACCAGAAATTCATAGATACAATAGTTGAGTGAATTTCCTTTTTTTTCTACGCCTTCATAACATTACATACATGTTGATGTGTATTAAACCTATTAAAGCTTAGCAAATAAACAGCCAAGTACTGCATAGTCAAACACCTAATTTTTACTACTTCAGCCCATCTCAGCCCCAGGTTTTTGTTTTTCCTGCCTGTGTGCTCTACCTTGTCTCTGACAGCAGATTAGAAGGGTGAGAGTCACCACCCTCATTACTACAATTCCCAGCACAGCCAGGCCTGCAGATGTTACAGCAGCAATAATAATAAACCCCAGTCTGAAGGGACACCTCAAGCAAGGTAAATATTCTTTGGCACAATGAAGCTGGATCTCGGGTGATGTCTGGGCAAACTTTCCTGCACGGATCATGAACACACCCCGATGACTTTCTGAAGGGCCCATGCTGGGAATGAGGAACTTGGCACCTCTCCCAGCTCATGTGTTTCCCTGCTTTCCTTGGCTGACACTACTCAGGGTGCTTGTGTTGTGCTGAAACTATCCTATTAGACCAGCTATTATTTAGCAAGTACTAGATTTAAGTATGTCCATTTTCTTGACTTTGAGAAGAATGATATTTATAATTATTAGCTTTCTGTTAACAGTTGGTTTCTCAGACACTTATGGACTTTTACCCACAGATAGCGGGTTTACATTTGTGTTAATGCTGAAATGGCATACAGCAGCTTTAGTATGAGTCTTGGTCACTGTATGCTTCATTAATTGTGATAATTACGGCATCTGATGGGGTTCCATCCTAGCCAAGGAATGGGAGGTGCAGGCAACAGGTTTCCCCATGGCAGGTCCTGGGGGACAGAGCTGCATGCAAGAATTGCCAAGACTGAGCCTGTCACCGTACAGTCAGTCTTGGTAAGTGTCACACTATTACAAAACTGTTCCTGGGTTCCACAACCTGATTTCTGCCACCATTGTCGGGTGACAAAGATGAGTAGAAGGCACAGTATAAGATAAAACATTGGCCTTTGGTCTCTACTGTGATTATGAATGAAGAGACACCTATAATTTTTTATTCACATTGACTGCTTTTGTTGTCTGGTATATGCTGTTCCATATCCTGGACTGCAGGGTTTTAGGGGCAGACATTGTCGTTGTGTGCTCTGACAAACAACACAGCTCTAATCCTTGCTGGGGATTATTAAATACTACTGCAAAAATAAAAACAAGGTGCACTTCGGGACAACAGAAGAAGAGATTGAAAACTGCAAGGTCCAGCTTGAGATTGTACCATGATACGGGTGCAGAGCATCACGGCAGTGAACTGCTGAGGGGTCCAGCTGGGAGTTCCCACTCACAGCCCTGCAGTGCAGGTAGCTGCACCAGCCCACTAGAATGCCATACAAATTTCATGCTTATTGCCACTTCTTTGTGTCTTTGACACAAATAGTGTGGGGAGGTACAAACTGGATAGAGAAGACACTTGAAACAAGTAAAAATTGTGGCTTAAGACAGTTGGAAATAGTTACATTTCCACCAAATCTCAAGATCAGGCAAGATTTATTTTTTATTTGTAGCTTGGTTTGGTATGGGAGCACACGAATACTGTAATCTGTCTATCATATAATAGCTCCAGACTGGATTTAGATGAGAGAAAGCAACATTTCTGAGAAATTTCAGATGAGAAAACAAACTGAAGAAGACGGCAGACCTATGCTGCAAAATGGAAGGATTACATACACACCAGCTTATACATCATTACTGACTGCTGTCCTCAGATCAGAACAAGATTTTACCTGAAAGGCTAATATCAAGCAAAGAGAAAGAAAAAAGTAAAAAAGCTGTAGGCTTCTTTTACAATAATCTGCTCAAATGTTAAGAATCAGTTTTCCACACTGAACTAACCACCATTGGCTGATAACAACGTTGGCGTTTTCCCAGTAAGAGAAGAAAGCACAGTAGTGATATAAACCTGCAAGCTTCATACTAAGCAAAATTATTAGGAGTGTAAGGTGGATGCATAATCTGTCTTTCTTAAGGCAGTAATTCAAAGTTGTTTTCTCCATTGCTGTACATCTATGCATTAAAGAAGCTACCAAGAGGGGAACGTTGTTATCTCCCTCCAAGGCTGATGGGCCAGAGGAACTGCAGTTCTCCTTGCCCCTCTGGAAGTTCAGCTGTTCACATCAAACTAAATCATGATCTTTTCCCACTGAACTCCCCTTTCCTGCATGATTTCAGGCAGTCAACTAGTTTCCAACATGACAGGCTCTTGAGTTTTTCTGCCATAAGCTCTCACGGTGGGAGTGATTGGGATATCTGGAATAATAGTCAGCTATATCCATAGGGTAACTCTTCCCACTCTGAGACAGTGGGATTAAGGAGGTTATGCTGGGGTTTGAGGTTGTAAAAGGTAGGGATTGCCGTTAGCTCTAGGCTTGATTTGGATGAGTGAAAAAGATTTTTTATGAGAAATGTCAGATGAGAAAACACACTGGAAAAGTAGAAGAGAAACCCAGCTGCTGTTAATCTGACCACTGAAGTGTTCCTAAATGAACATTTCAACGCAAACATACTGAATTTAGGTTTCAGGAAGAGCCTGGGTTTGTATAGTGATGGACTCTCCTAAAAAGCAGCAACCAAATGCTCCTAAATGCAAATTTCCTCCTCAGCCACCCTCCCTGCTGACACTCAGCCTCATCATTGGGAGGCTGTGGGTGTAATAGTGGTGTTACTTGAAATGGTTTCAGTGGCGCAACAGCAGTGATTTGTCTACCTAAGGCTGGTCTTGACAGTAGCTGCTGAGACACCAGAGTCAGGCCAAGAAAAACATAATTACGGATTATTCTGACAGCCAGTCTGTCAGCAAATTACTGCCTAACCTACAACTACTCATGGCCCATTCCCAAAAATGAGTAAGGCTCGAAACAGATCATAACCAAATGTATTCCAGTGCAAGAAGAGCCAATTTACTGACCCCTCACCCCCTGCAGAAGACACATGATGCAACATTACTTAAGCTTGATCAGACTGACAGCAGGGAGGAGGAGCTTCAGATCTGGCATAAACAGCAGCTCATCTCATAGGTTTCAGCTGCTTGTCTAGAAGATGTCAAGTTAATGAGTCCTGAAGTGAGCTCTGTGAGGTGTTTATCTTCTGATGGCAATGTTGTATTTTTTTGTGTGACTAAACCTTGTGCTGGTTTGGAAACATTATTTTTTTTTCTTTTTATTCAAAAGGGAACCAAACAAGAAGATCACAAATTAAGCCAGTGAATGGAATGGAGCCCTGTGAAGTACATTCACAGCCATATTTCAAGAGCTGTTGTCTAGATTTTTGTAAGAGGTTTGGAAGCGTTTCCCTCTGTGTGAACCAAGGTACAAGCGAAGAGAGAATGCAGATCAAATGACATCATGCTGATTTGGTGGGGTTTCATCACGCCCTCACTAGGGTTAACATGGAAGACTGTTCTGAGCCTTCTGTCACTACGTTTTATAAGCAAGCTGCAGCAGGACTTCTGTCAGCAGAAGTTAAGTGTACCAATTGAGGGCAGTATATCATCTGCACAAGAACTCGCTCAGAAATGGAGCGTGTGTTTGTTCGGTAACATTTTTTCAGCCAACTAACTTTTCTTCCTCATCAGAATTTTTTTCCAGCAGATTTTTCCAGCCTGTTACAGAATGGATGTTATGACACACAAAAAAATCCAGTCTGTTCTTGTCTGTACTGAACAGAATATTGTTCTCTGGCTTAGCCTTTCAGTGATCACCAAACAGTGCAGCAAATTATGGCTGCAGGAGGTCTGAAGCAATTTATGCAATTCTTTTTTGTGAAGACCTACTGTTATTTCTCAGCAGTCACAATAGAAAAATATATATTGAATACCTTATTGCTTTTTAGCATTCATAGAGTTTGTGACAAACATGTTAGGAGTTGTCAAATGCAGTAGCCAGAGAGAGGCAAGGCCGCTGCACTCCATGTTCCCAGGTTCCATGAGTAGTGAGTAGCTGAGTGTCTATCCCTAACAGGGGCCCATAAAACACAGGTATTTGACAAATAGAGGTGTAGGCACATGGCCAGCTCTGTGGCTCGCTGCAGACAGAAACACTAAGCACTCACACAAACAGCAACAGCCTCCTCTTGTTTTCCTCTCTGGTTGAACAGAGTAAAAGGCTGTTGATGGAAAATACACACACACACACACACACGTATTAACACATGTATCTACACACACTAACTAACTGGTCTCAGACAGTCTATCCACCAGCCTGCCCTCAATCCTTGCTCTCCCCAGCTGCAGCACCTCAGGTCCAGCAGCCCCACTGCAGCTGCTGGCCCACAAACACTCTTCCATGCACATTAGATATCCCTCCAGTGACTGGCCTCAGGCACTCAGCCTATCTGGTATCTTGCCCTGGATCCTTTCACCTCCGATTGCTTCACAAAGAGACACTCACATGCAAATAGATCCCATTTAGCTGACCCCCGTTCCCAGCTTATGGATCTTATGGTCTCCCTAGCTGAGGGCTTCTGGGACCCTACCCCAGCCAACCTGCAGACCCCCTGGTCTCACTGGTATGGGGCCCAGACTCAGAGTTGCCTTGACACCCAGCTCACAGACCTCTTTTACTACCCACTGGTAATCCAGTTTTACGCTCACTACAATTGTACACGGATGCACACAGAGCTGCTCCTTTTGCTGGCACCACAGGCACGTGAGTCCCTGTTCTGTGGTCCAACTGCACTTGCTGGCCATGAGATCCCCTTGCACACACACATGCACTCAGAACAGAGCCCCTCACCCTGTAAGACCTGTAGAAAATGAGATAACTGAGAATACAGGACAAACTGCAGTGATCAATAGACCGGTAACTTTTGTCCCCTTTCTATTTCTCCAGGCTTGTTCCTTCCCAAAGCACCTTGGTCTCTTTCCTTTCCTTTGTCTCCTCCCTTAAGTCAATGACCTCAACAGCAGATTCAAGACTAACTACCCAGTGCTCCATTTTTCCTGTAGAAGGAGGCATTCCTCAGAGGCAGAGTGAATTAAGAAGTTATATTGTACTGCAGAAACACAAATAGATGTAGAGCTCAGCAATACATTTGCTATGCAACCAATTTAATCTACAAGCTAATACAAAATGTTTCTGTTCCGCATTCTGATTTTGCTGTTCATGTTAGTGCTTTCTGGCTGTAAGCTTTACACAGAACTACAAAGGTATGTGAAATCAGTATATTTCTGTACTTCCTGTATGATATTTTAAAAAAAGAAACAATCATTTTGCCACACTCTAACTTATGTATAAGGTATAGAACACTTATATTTCTGCATATACGAAAACAAAAGTGTACACAAATACAGTTGAAACCCAAAGATCTTTGGATCATTTGAAACTGACAGTCTATGAGGTGCTAAAGCTGAGGTATTAGCAGCGTGCCAGTTTTGGGGCTGATTGTACAGGAAAGGTTAATTTCAAACCTGGATCCTGTAGTTTCCATGCAGATCTGTTGCGTCCTAACCACTTTCTGACGATTTGCTGTAAAAGAACAACCTGGCATAAAAATGGCTCACTCAAGATGAGAGGCAGCAGCTCAACAGCTGAAACACGTCAAAGCAACAACTTTACTGCTTAAATGGCCAGAGATCTTGCTATCGATGTGGTAACAAAATCAACAGGGCAGTTTGATATGGAGCCTCTATCCCTGACTAATGGGAACAGAAACTCTGATGACCCCTAAAGGGGATCTCGCTGTCTGCAGCACTGAAGTGAAGCAAATCTTCCATGGCTGAAAAGCTCAGAAGGAAGGAAAAAACCCCAACAAAACAAAAACCACCACAACAACCTAGAAATCCATGTAATTCCTAGCCCTGGGGCAGAAAGAGACTGTCTTATTTAGAAGGGCTAAGTGTGCTGCACAGACCAGACAGTCCCATACTGTGGGCCACCACAGGACAGGAATCAACAGAGCGGATGTGTACTTTCTTATTTCTATGGGTTTTTAAAAGATACATGCCAGCCTGCACACACCTTCGTTTCTGGGGATTTCTGAGTCAGTCCTCTAACTCTGCCAGTTGGGATCTGGGGACTGTTTTGAAACCAATCTCCCAGTTGTCCTTACATGTTTTAATTCACCCCCCACCTCCCCCCCAACACAGGATTTTCTCTAAGTGCACAAATTGGATCCCTTTGGGATGTACTGAACTGGAAGACGATGCCTGAGAAAACCTCCAGTACACTCCAGGAAACAGCAGTGGCCAGTTCAGAGTCGTGCTACCACCAGAAGAAACAAAACTCCAGTGCAACACATCCTTTGAGAGAGAGCAACCTCAGCACCAGCTGTTTCACTCTGCACATCCCAGCCCAGCTTGGATCCCTCACTGCTTATCGTGAATTTACTACATAGAACACTAAAGCAAGCATCAAGGAAGTAGGTAATATACTGTGTTTTAGACAGGGCTGCCAAAACTAGAAGTGACATTTAGGACAGAGAAGGAATCCAGAGCATTTTTGAGAAAGAACAGTGTGTAAAATTAGGATTACGTAGGATCAGGAAGAAGCTGAAAACCTGCTCCTGAAAGCTAACACAAAGAGACAAAGCTACCCTGCAACAGAAACTAAACGTGTCTCAGAGTTTCTCAACAGAGCTGCATGAAATGTGACCCACCATCAGCTGCTCTTTGCCAGAATCAGAGAGAGATGTCATATGCACCAAGCTGTGTCCCGGTGAAGGTTGGGGTGGTGACCCATGTGAGCCCATCCCCTGAGAGCCAATCCACGACACACCTTTGAGGAGAGCACAGAGCTTGTGGGAAACAGCAGCAGCTCCACAGCAGAGAAAGGCACCTGCAAGGAGTGACAATGAAAGGAAGAGGTAAGAGTTCAGACCTTCTGTGGTGTTTAATAGTGTTGACACAGGAAGGAGACACAAGTAAAGACTGAAAACCAAAACAACGTTTTTAAAGGTCTGACCAGGTGCTGTTGACAATGAAGTAGATCAGTGGAGATTCACCCTGCTTAAGAGTGCAAACGTGGACCCTAAACTTGGCATTAAAGTGCATTAGCATTGTTCTGATGTTTTTGCCTAGCCAATGTCTGAGAGCACGGGTGAGAAAGGGGCAGCAGATGCACTAAATACCTAAGGGGAAACTGGAAAGGTGGTAGAAAGGCAGGGTAAGAAAAGGCAGTGTGCTGCAGTCCAGGCTGCAAACACCTTCTCCTCAGAGCAAAGGAACTTTCTCTGGGTCCAATTGAACAGGCAGCTGTTCCCCAATGTGAGACAAAGACTTAACATCTAGCACACAGAGTAGGCTCAGTTTTATCAGCCAGGCTGAGATGCAGTTCTGGCTGTAATTTGGGCATCTGTTGAAATGCTCTTTTGCATTATAACACACAGTTCAAATGATCTACCCTTGGACAAATTGTGATTGTGATGGACTTGGCACTCAGTATGGACACCAGGAGTCATGGATAAGAATGGAAATGACTAGCCTGTTTTTCTCAACCTCAGAGCACCCAGTATTCCAGGAGCTCAGGGGATTAAGTGTTAAAGTTTTGGTTCAGTCTGTTGTAAAGAAAACAGATGCATATTTGTATTCAGTTGAACATCTCAAAAGTTTGAGATGGCTTAGTACGATCATAATTTGCACCCATATCATCTTTGAAGACAAGAGATGAATCATCTGCAAAATTAGCTGCAGATGGAGGCTCAGGTCTTGGGAGGCTTGAAAGATTCCAGGCTGGTTGGAAAGGTTTCAATTTGTATCCACAGCCAGTTCAAAATGAAAGATGAACCAAACCAGCCAATACACATTGCAATAGACAGAGGATCTCTTTTTTCTGTTCCCTGGAGGAAACTTCTGGCTTAATAAAAGGCTGCTAAAAAGAAAAATAATATTTCTTTTCATATATTTTACCCACATTGTAAAAATCTCTTTATTGTTTTCCTGTACTGCTGTTGTGTGCCTGCCATAATTGAACAGCCTAATGCAAAAAGAAATATTATACAATCTGAACACAAACATAATGGATATTGAAAAAAATCCCTGGCAACAGACAGAAGTTAAACAAACAAACACAAAAATTATCTTGCCGAGACACAGCATTTCTATTAAAAAAGGCAAAGAGATGAAATGCCTTTGTGTTTGAAAGCAAGACATTTCTACATATACTCGTATATATTCAACTCTAGCTAGTTGCACACTTTTGTTACAAGAACTTTAGTGATTTTTGAGCATGGACATCTACCTCTGCTGTGTCCTGGAAAAGAAACCTTTTCTACTCAAACCTGTCGCAAAGGTTTGGAGGAGAAGAAATGGAGTGAAACAAACTGAGAGTTGAGGTTTCTGCTGACCAACATGATCACTCAAACATGATCTTGCAAGAATTATTTTAATATTTTTTAGGTTAATGGTTCAGGTTGCACAAGGAAATTAAGCCTACATGGTACAGTGCTTAGAAGAGTAAACCAAGTTTGAGATGTAGAGCTATCAAAAGAAAGGGACAGTACAGCCAGTGTTTGTAGATTCGGTATTGCTGTTTTGTTTTAAAATCTGTTCATATCAAACAATACTAAGAAAGCTTTATGTCTTTTGTCTTCCCTTTTAGTTATTTAGACAGAACAACAAATTAACTGGTTTTGACAACAGTTTGGAGGACAAGCAGATGAGGAACGAGCTGTAAATCATGCAGGGATTTAATTAAAAAACCAGATGTTGAAAAACAGAGAAAAGTAATCACTGATTGGAATTTCCAAACTATTAAAGAATGACAAAGATAAAAATGTAATTAGCACACAAACCTACATCTTCCAACAGTTTAGACAGGAACAATAGCATTAAATCTGGAATTTTCCAAGTGCTAGTAAGGTATTTGCACTCATTGTTGTAACTCCAACCTCTGGCTAACAATATTAGCACCTTTTACTCTCACCACATCTGTGAGGGTGACTGTCAGCTTCCTATTGTTCCTGCTAAATTTTTATGTATTTTTTGCACATAATAGTGTAATATAAAAATATATACATGTATATACACACATCTAGATATGAAATGTATATGTTTTTTATTTCCATCCCCCAGGCCACAGCAGACATGTACTTTTCTGGCTTTAAAAGCATGCCACCCCTCAACGATAACTTGAAATGAAGGAGATTAAATTGTATGTGAGCGTACTATCAGTTCTAAACATGTCAGGGCTCTAGGCACTTAACTGTATGAATCTCTTGGAATATTCAAATATGCCCTTTTCAAAAGATACTGGAGAATAATGCTAATTAAAAACATTTGTCTTCAGGCAGTATAACATTCTACCGATTCTTAATTGGCACACACATTTCTCACAACAGTCCACTTGACACAGCATAAGTTTTGTGAGTGGAAGATTCTCCTTATCTCCATTTTTCAGCATTTCTTCTGTTATTTTGGGATCCTTTAGCTGATATTGTGAAATTTATTTCTGGAATGAGACATGACAGATAGTATGGAAACTAATTAATCAAGCCCCATGGATGTCTATCAACACATGCATATCTTAACTACTTCTCTCCATAAAAAGGAGTTTTCCAACTATGGTTGGGCTACTGTGTCCAACATAGGTCATGTGGAAACAAGCTTCCTTGCTGGATCAGCTAACGAGAACTGAAAATCCACACTAAGATGTCTTCTGCTAAACTGGAAAGTTCATTCATAGCAGTCCCATTTATTTAAATTCCTAAACCACGCAAAAGGTTCTGTAATACTGTCACTGCCCACAAGAAAGCCATAAAAGAGTGAATGCATATCCAAGAGAACTATTCAAGCAAGAGTAGATAAAGCTAATAAACAGCAAACACAAGGAGAGTTGTGCTGGAATGCTAATGCCAGTTCGGGGGAATCACCTTTTTAACGGTACCAGCACGAGCATCTGTGTTCATGCATTTTTCATCAGTTGAATTGGAGTAATCCTGAATCCTGCTGTGACAGAAGGGCAGAAGTTCTCATGCCTCTTTGAGAACCTCCACACCAGTGAGTGTCCTTCCCCTTTCTCAAAGGCACAGTTTTCATTCCCATCAGAAGCACCATTGATTTTCTCCCACTTAAGATGCCTACTACCCGAGAGACCTATTAACATAAATAAATATTTAACAAAACTCAACAATATGCACCTGAGGACTCTGGTCCATGCAGCAGTCCTTCCAGAGGGAAAATTTTATGGTCCAAGTTAGGAAAGAAATCATGAAGTGTCTTGATGTCTTGCTGATGGTTTTACAAATAAATGGCTCCAGTATAAGATGTCTGATTCTGCTCAACACACTGATAGGTAACAGCTGCCATGAAACCACCTCAGAACAGACAGTCCCTGAAAGTAAAAAGGGCCCAAGCCACATTTTGTGCTTAGTCAGGCTTCTGGTTGGCACTGAATTTCTGTGAGTCTGTGCACTCTTAATACATCAACATGAAAGTTTTATCCCTCCTGCCATATGAAAATCAATACATAAGTGTATCATACTGTCTATCAGACAATAATTGGTGCTGCCTTCTAGAAGCACAGTGCTGACTATTATGGAAAGCAACAGCGCTCCAGCTCATTAAGTCACCTGTAAGGGGTTTTGCTTAATAGTGCTTGATTAGTGTCTACTCCAAATCCACATTCAAGGTGATTGCCGATTGAGATCCAAAGATTAGGAATGCTGGTCAGGTGACTGGAACAGCAAAGCTTTATTAGCTGTAGCCTCCATTCATTTTGGGCTGTTTTGCACTTCTTCTGGCAGAGGTTAGTTCAGACTGTTCCCTTCCTTTCCAGAATATAGAATTTTCAGTGGGGTTATTAGAGATAATATCTGCACAGCACCATCCTCAGGGTAAAAGGCAGCACTCGAGACTGATCTGGTGCAATAGCACAAGCAACGTCGTGTCACTACAGCCTCACAGAATGGATGGAGGTGACAGAGTTTACCTTAGCCTGAGGAAGCTGAAAATAATACCATGAGTGGACAGCAACAGATGGTGTGCAAAGCACACTCAAAAGGGGAAGCCAGCATGGGAAGATGTCACAGAATTGGTGATTCTGTTCGAACTCTCATAATGTATTTGCTATCATGATAACCAAGGGTTTATCTAACTCTTGCCATTTACACCTCATTCATGTCACCCAAAAGCTGTTGCAGGGCCATGTTGGCACAGGACAACAGGGAACATTTCCAGTGTTGTTATACAGACAAAAGTATGAGGTTTGCTGAGCATATATGACAACTTCCCTTTAGCACGGAGACTGTGAGATGCCTCCAGGAAATACTCAAGTATGTGTCAAGATTTGGAACAGTTGGGATCAGGTGTCCTTTAAGACTGCTTCTTCTAAGTCCAAGTAATCCTGAAGAAGCACCAAAAAGAGTATTCCAGCCAGAAACCCACTGCTCTCTGTGGCCAGCTGTGACATGGGTTTATCACATCTACTGAGAACAGTCAGAACCAGACAAATGGATCCTTGAGAACAGAAGCAGGTCCACTGGCAGAAGGAATGAAGGTTGATGAATTCATGAGGGATGGATGGCGGGGGAACACGGCTCATGGAAACAGTCTGTTCAGGAAATTTTACTGGAAGCACATTGGTATTTGCGTCACTGGGGAGTTCAATGCATACTGGTATCTATCTGTCTAGATTTTAACTTTATGCATGGATTATTTGAACAGTGAGTGATCACTGTGTCCCATGAGAAGAACTAGGAATAAACTGAAGGAAGAATCACTTTTAGGGTGATAGCAGTTCAATGAACAGGAGTCATTTGTAGTACCATGGCATCCCTCTTACTCAAGCCATGACACACCATGGATCTAATTTATTTAGACTCTACAGAGACAGATACCTTGTGATAGCTCTGACCCGAGAGCCTTGCTATTGATCCCAAAGATGCAGGGGGAATGGACCAAGCCAGGGCTGAGTGGAGGGCCAAAATGAATGTTTCCCCTCTTCCTGGCTACCCATGGCTTGCTCTGCTCCCCACAAAATGAGGTGTTTTTTCCTTCCCTCTGCAGAAGCAGACGTGGTGGAACAAGTGTCAGGAATAACAAGCAATACTGCAGGATAAGTAGTAAACCCCTACAGAATATATAATCCTACATGAAAAACTCTTTCAGAAATACTGTAAAAATATCTGTATTGGCAGGGGGTGTCACAGATCATAAGCTTCCTATTACTCAAAAACAGTCAGCATGGACAAGCTTTAATTTGCTCTGAGACTTGAGAAAAAAAAATTACCTTTCATTCAGGGCACTAACACATCACCTATGCACAGAATATGTTTTTGCTTATGAAGTATTAATGTTAATATGATTTTACCCCTGAGTTAATAGGATGATAGGTCTTTTTCTATGACACATCTATTTTTGTACATGTGCTCTTAAGAACTAATTTGAGGGAGCTAGTTTTAGTTCATCCATTGAATAACAAAGTAAACCCTAAATGAGGAGGAAAAAAAAAATACCAAGAGCTCAAATTTAGGGTTAATTCTTTCAAGCTCCATAAATCTTCAGTGTCCGTCAAGGTGTATGCAAGACATGCTTGTATCTGAGCAGCAAATATTAAGGTAGAGGATCAATAGGTGTTACCAAAAGGAGTTCCTTTTTTTTTTCCCTTTCCCAAATGATAGCTAATAGACCTGGAAAGAATTGAGAGTATGTCTGCAAAAAGCAAATAAACTCCAGAGATACAATCTGTTCAAACAGAGACTGGTTAAACGTGTTACTGTTTGGTAGCAAGCACTGGAACATTTCCAGTTCTCTGCAACTTGTGGAAAAAAATAAGAATAATCAAGAAGTTGATACTAGTTTTGTGTATGTGCAAATACAGAAGGACAACAATACAGAGCCTGACCCAGAACTCACTGCAGACACAGGATTATAGTGATTTAGGCCAAGAAAGCAAAGAGCTTCTATTACAACTTTTCTCCTATGTTTAATCCCAACTGCATTGGAAGTACCATAATGTTCTGCCAGAAAGGCATAAAATTTTTGTGCCTTTCATGGGTAATTCCATCCAAGGTAGACGGAATGAGAGAGATGCAATTTATCACTCAGAAAGTGACAAGTTTGCACATGCAGGTCCATGAGAGTAACACAGCAGTTCCCTGTCTGCACTGCCAACCTGTGGAGTCCAACACACACCTCCAGGGAGCACCACGGCAGTGCCAGGCTGTAAGCAGCTCAGTATGCTCCACTTGAGCAGAGCTTTCCAAGAGAGCAGTTCAGTACCTAAACAGGTGCCAAGTTCTTGGGCTCTGGTGCATGAAAAAGACCCAGTGTCTGTTAAAGTTAAGAACTTGTTAGAGAGTGCCATGAAGAGCTTGATGGAAGCAAAGAGACTGGGCTGTGACAGCAACGAACAGAGATAAAATTACATTTTGCCAAAAGGATAAGCATTAGCAGATTAATGGCCATGGGATAGTCTAAGTATGCTTCTTATCTCTAAGGTTCAATGATATTTTCTGGTGAACAGTACTCCTAGAACCAATATCTAACAGTGGGGAAGAAGAGTTAATTAAATAATCGCTTGAAAATAGACAGGTTGCCGGTGCCACGCCTTGGAACTTTCCAAGTTTGTAGAATGCAATTAGCTGCTTAAAGCACAAGAATGTCTAGAGCAGCTGCGATCTAACATTAAACAAACATGCATGTTGTTTTCAAAATAACGTTTTCCACATTTGCAGAGCTATGTTGTCAAGGTAAACCTATTAATTTATCCTTCATCTCGTCTAGCGAAAAATCTGACACTAAGTAACCTGGCATGCATGAAGCAGCCTGTACTTTTGTGGGTAGCAAATCTGTTCACTGACAAACTTCTAGAAAACCTGTCACACAGCAGGCTCTGCAGGTCCCCAAAAGCAGCGGGACAATCTGCTACAGACCTGCCAGGGCCTCAGCTCTAGGTGGATAATGCACACGACCATATTGCGGGGCGTTGTTCTCTCTTGGCAAGCAGTGGCCACGCATCTTTGGCAAACGGCAAGAGAGCAGGGAAGAAAATTAGAGGTCATGAGGAGCACCATCAAAATGGACTTACTGGCAAATGCCTGTTGCAAGACAAATAGCTACAGAGAGGCAGGAGCTTCAGAAACACCTGTGTTCACCAACTGTCTTGCCAATCACTACAAACTGTCCATTTCCATGCCTGTAGCTCTGCATCAGAACACGCAGGGCTTATTCTTTGATATACTGAGCATTTGCTGCTCCTGTATTATTACTGATATGAGCTACAAGAGATAAAATCAAATTGTAGAACTTAATTATGTAAAAGTAGGCCTATTTTAGTTTGAAAACAAATTGGAGTGCTAACAGGCTTAACTTCCCTATCAAAGCTCCGTTTTATCCTGTGCCAATCAATTTTGGGTAGAAACTACTTAAAACCTACCTCTGGATTACAAGCAGTTGATCAAATCTATAAACCCCAAGGCTAGTATTGGTAAAATATGGCAGCAGTAAAATTGCACTAAATTATCAAACCCATGTATTTATGAGTCTGCATGAAAACTATTAAAGTTCTCATAGTCTAAAGAACAATCAAAAGGTATCACCACAAGAAAAAGAAAGAAATAATCTACATATTCTAAGGTGTCTGCACAATTTTGATTTAGTACTGAGGGTTAATCCATCCTAAACTACTATCAAACAGTAATGACACCATTCATCATTCTTTTAACTGGAAGTAATGACAAGATCTCTGGTGGGGAAACAGTAATTTTTGTTCTTCAAAAGATACAGAATTTGGATTCTCCAAACTGAAGTGGAAAATGCAAAAATTATACCAAAAGTATCTAACAGCAACATTTTAAGAACTTGGTCTACTTCTTCAGACATTCAGGTTATTTTGATTTTTATTTCTTTTACTATGTAAAAAAGTTGAAACGAATCTAAACCACAAAAATCCCAAATTGTAACAACTAGAACCTTCAACAATAAATCATTTACTCTTTCGTTATTCCAGGCTTATACAGGAGAAAATTTATCTCCTCCCCTCCTCCCCAGAGAGGCTTATTTGTTCATCAGGCATTTATTTAAAAATACTCTGCTAATTTCCATGCACATTGCAGAGAAAAATAGATGCTTTTTATAGATTTATTTAATTCACAGATGCTATTTTAATTGGTCTCCCATACAATTGTCTCTCACTGGGAATCTGGATGGCTCTGGGGAATTGGCAGCAACTTTCAGAGCTTTTCCAGGTCAGTGATTCAGATGTAACCAGCGTCACTGGTGGCTGAGAATTAATGTGGATAAAACTATTTGATGGCCCTATGTGAAATGAAGTAATGATTTCAGTCCAGTTGCGGTTTGACAGATTAGCAGCAAAACTACTCGGTGCTTTTATGGGCCTTTTTGGAAATAGACCCAGAAAATTAGCTTCCTCAAACTATCTTTCCCATTAGGGCTGAAGGCAGCCTTCAGAGTCACAAGCATGAAGCCTTTATTATCAGTTCACCTTTTTCATGATTATTTATGAAGATTTCATGTTTTTTTCCAAATTCTGTCACTTTAATGTTCTGGGAACTGTTTGCCATGCTCTGCTTTAGAATAAGAAGGTTAATCTCTTTAAGCTTGATCTATTGTCCCAGGGTGGGTGGAAGGGAGAGAGAAGAAAGGGAAGGAGATGCTTGTCCTGCACTATTCTGTACAGAGCCTCACTGAGAGAATTTGGAGCATCTCTCTGCAGTGATGGAGAGACTGCCTTGGGCACCTAACCTTTAGAAGGATAAAATTTGCTTTTGTAACCTTCTCCCTCATGTCCCTGCAACCACACTGCAAATATTAGGCTAGATTGTCAGAAAATGTGTCAGACCATGAACTGGGATACAAACATGTTAGCACAGCAGTAAGGATTTTATCCCTCATCAAATATTCCAGTAAATCCTAACTGGATGTTTTGATTACAATTTCTGGTAAAAGTAGGCAGTTATCCACCTCATGCTCCTGTCTGATTAGCACGTGCTTGTTTTCTAAACTTTCGTTCATCCTATCAACAAGGCTTCCTCAAGAACTGGCTTTTAAAACAGCAGCACTGTTAAAAGACATAGCTCAGGCCTTTACTTAGTTTTTTTTCCTCACAGAAAGAAGTTACAAGGCAAACTTGCATCTGTAGTGAAATACTGTTCTCACAGACCACAAGATTCTGCAGTCTTCAAGGAATGGATGTACTGATTCAGTTAAAATTAACATATAGAACTAGGATGAACAGAAGATGCATATGTTCTTCAAATTCTTATATAACCTTTTCCATTATCTCATTAATTCCTACTAAAAAAAACCCCAGCCAAACCCAAAAACCAAGGAGATTAGTTTCTTCCCATTTACTTTGGCTCTCAGTGGTGCACCAACACGGGGATATTTGTGTTGCTTTTCTTGTGAGGTTTGTAATGAATTGCCTCTGGTAACAAACTAATGAGGTTGTCAGAAGCTACAACAAAACAGTTTTGCAATTTGTATGAGCAGGATAGGGTCTATTCAAAATATATAAAAAGGTACACAAAATCTATCTCTCCTCAGTGCTATACAGAGAAGAAAAGGCACAAACATCTTTGTTTAGTGTCATGTCAAGTAAAAAGGGTAAAAAGGCAGAATGAGAAACGAAAAATTTCCCAGGAGAAAGAATATAAAAATGCAGAAAGAAACCTAATGACCCATTTTGTCCATGGCAATGGAATTAGGAAGCAATACAAAGCTAAAGCCCAGATAGTAAGTACTTGTCTGGTTTTAAAAGCAAAATTTTTCTGCTTCCTTATCATAACTTATTCAACAGTGCTTTGTGCCAGGAAAGTGAAATCATCTATGCCTAGAGATTTCTTCTCTGCTTCACATACTTTGGAGATCTGGAGTTAAGAAGTTCAAATTCAATTTACAATTTATGACTCCCATGAGAAGTTTAGAAATTCAAACTCACTAGAAAGATGGAGGAAACCAAACTTCTGTTACTTCACATTTAAGGGCAGAGGATGCTGAGCTTCCTTCTGTGCAACAGTGACAGCTGATTTTCTACCTTTTTTTTTCTCCTGCTATTCAATGGTCAGTTTGCAGCTGGCTTTATTACCTTCTGAAAGTGTCAATGGTTGGCAACAGCTGTTTGAAATCCATGGCAGTCCCCAATCCCACAGAAGAATTTAAATAGGTAAACTGCTGTGCAGTAATCCAGAAATTAGTAGGTATAATACATCATCTTCTGCTATGGCTGTCAGTTCTGGAAGGTTTTGGTTCAGTGCCAGTATGCAGTCAGGCTGTACAGGAGGCTGCACACCACAGAGCCTCCTGACAGCACAGCTCTGGAAACCTGGACGACAGTCCCCAGGCTTCGGCCTGCGCACAGAAAAAAAAGCAGCAGAAAAAGAACATTTGCTCTGACAAGGGTCATTCTAATTACCAGGAACAAAGTAGTGTAGAGGTAGATAATTCCCGGTCACAGGAATTGGTATTATATTGATATCCAGGATGCAGTAAGATATGAGCTGGTGAAAACTTTCACGGACCAGTTAAAGGTACAATTGTTTATGTGAATGGAGTAGCCAGACTGATTTTGTTAACCTAGTGAACAACATACATGCCTCGCCACTCTGCCATGGAAGCATATGTGATAGCAGAATAGCTCTGTGCCAAAGCATGCATACACACAGTTCTCCATCCACATTTATCCTGAAGAGTGGAAGAACTTCTGGTCAAATGTGAGTCAGTTCTGGCTCACTGAGGCTGTCTACTTGCTCCTGGGGAGACTGGATTTAAGGCATGCAGGTGACAGAGGGTACAGAGTTACCCACAGAGCACCTAGGGATCCCTAGAGTAGCCTATGGCAAAATACTCTAAGAGCAAAGGGATCAGGTCAAATCGAGTCCTGAAAGCAGGCTGGAAGCAGCCCAAGGAAGAGAAGGCAGGACTGTGACAACACTTGGCCTAGACACCTCAGCAGTGTCATTTGCAAGTGGAGACATTTTATCTTAAGCCTGAGGTACTCATTCCTGCCCCCTCCCTTCTCCAAGCTCCCCACTGCTGCTGAGCTCAGGTGCTGCAGCTCACAGCTCTCTTCCCAAGGTAATGGACACTGCTTTTCTCCCTCTCTCCCTGTACCCGGTGATGATGCAAAGCAGTTCAGCAGTTGCCACACTGAGTCAGCCCAGCAAGGCAGACAGCTGTGAGGTAGAA
Organism: Ifrita kowaldi; assembly: GCA_013398055.1. NCBI lineage: Eukaryota > Metazoa > Chordata > Aves > Passeriformes > Cinclosomatidae > Ifrita > Ifrita kowaldi. The sequence continues at coordinate 286,163 of VZRS01012206.1, forward strand.
TTCCCAACCAAAATGTTAGGAGGCCTTGCTTGCAGATAGGATGTGCTGGATACACTGCAGCTGGTGCGGGACCAGAAGCACACACTGCTGAAGGAGAGGAATCCATAGGCTGCAAATATAGGGGAACGAGTGGTTCTTATTCCACAGCTGAGGCATCCCTTGAAGCCAAGTTAGGGCCTGAGAATTCAGCTGATGCCCCAAAAGGCTTGGGGGTTTACCAGCACCAGACCACAGCCAGAACCAGCTTTGAGGAAAAGCAGCCCAGACAGCTGCTTGACTGGGTGACACAAGAAGCAGCCCAGGTCACCCAGCTTTTAGCTGGGAGGAGGTACTGGACCTGGGGATCTGTTGCTGCACCTTACACAGCAACAGTGTTCACAGCCATTAAATTCCACTTCCATGAAACCAGCAGTGCCATAGTCAACCAGCACCGAGAAGCAGGTAGTGGGAAGGGTAACTTATTTCTAGTTCTGTGAATGTCCAGTGTGCTGTGTAGCCAAACATAAGCTTTGCGGAATAAATGCTACTCTCAAGGAGAGGCAGAGCTTGCAAGGAAGGGATAGGTTCACGTTCCCACCCCTTGAAAGAAAAAGTCCATAGTAATGACAGGAATTGGAGCTATTCGATAATTTAAATAATTATGCAATTGCCAGACTGCTTTTCTGCAGTCTCTGCCAAATACCCATTTTCTGGCTGGAAGAAGCATTAGGCTGAATTTTGTAGGGAGTGCAGAGCACAGGGAAGATGGAATAGAAGATAAAAGGAAAGAGTTTAGTTATCAGCATATGAGGCTAAGGAAATTACGTACTTAGCTGTTGCTTTTCAGAGTGTACAAGTGCACAAATTCTGATTGCTCTCTCCTGGAAGCAAAGTGTGTGCTAAGGGGTGCATCAGCCTATCTGCACACCTATAACCTTTGAACTCTCAGGTGTGCCTCACATCCATGTGCTCACGTACCTCTCTCAGAGCACTAGGGTGTGCAGAGTGTGTGTCACCATGGCACACCCGTTGCACCACATCTGCTTTACTACACGTGACTTTGGGAACTTACTGCTCTTGTCAAGCAGAAGCATCAAAGCAGTGGAGAGCCACATTTAGTCAGCAGCAGTTTCATGGGTAATTGAGCTATTCAGGTAATTTGATTTCTGTTTTTTAATGCTATAAAGCATCAGCCTATGCTTTAAAGAACCTGTCTGTGCTGTGTCTTTCTGCCACCAAATCTGTGCTCTTTCCAAGAACTGGGAAACAGGTTGTTGCTGAAATTTCTTGGCCATCACTATGGAGAGTATCATGCTCACAGAACAAACTTTGAAGTGGCAGCTGGAAAAGTTCAATGCTTGACAGTGTTATGTCCCAGCAGCAGTGACTTCTTAACCCACAGTCTGAAACAGGAACAGAGCTAGTTCTTACATACTGATTTTAAACACTGCTACTACTCATGTCTTACCCTGATGCTAACAGAGCCCCTTTTGGTGAAATATCTTCCTGTGTTTCTATTGGTTTCTTGTATTGTTTTGCAAGGTATTGAATTATTCATTGTAAAAATAAGGAGTGCTATATAAGTAAGATTTTGAGATTACAGGTATCTCAAAAGTTCATTTTTATGCTTATATGCGTGACAAGCTCTTGACTTTTTTCTTGGCAAGAGGGTAGAAGTTGACTTTAACTTGAGAAAGGGGCCAAAGCCAACCTCTAGCTGGCTGCCCTAATTGCTGTGCAGAGAATCAGCGTGTATTTCACTTGCAATAAAAAAAATCCTGGCCAAAACCTCTGTTTCCTATAATGACTGTGAGAGCAGCGAGGTGAAGAAACTCAGTTTTAGCCCTTGACTTGAAAGCTTGTTATGAGTGTCAGGGGGAAAAAGGATTCAGCTTCACCGTATTTGATTATGCTCATGGTCAAGCACAACCTCATCTTCTAGGGACCCTTTGCAAATGTAGGAAAGAGGTGAGCACTTCCAGAAGCGATTTTATCCCTTCTGGTGGAGGGCATCGCTCTATGGGGGTGTTTGTCTCTCTGTGTAAATAAGTTTAAACTAGCTCCTGACTTTAGGGTTGCAAAAACAAAGTAAAATGAATATCCCACTATGTTTTCATACTCCTCCTACAGACCAAACTCTGCTGCAAAATTAACAGCTACAATCACTTGACGTGGTGAGCCAACCTCAGATCATGGTCATGACTGCTAAATATCTCAGTCCTAAAATATGTGTTAAGGGAAATTTCTTATGGGTGAGCAGATTAAGAGAATTTCAAATAAACACTTAGTGAGGTGTTGATTCTTGTAGGTATGAATTAAAAGACATGTAAATCATCCTTGTGAAATGCTTGGGGTATTTTGGTTGGTATTGTTTGTTTGTTTTTGTTTGGTTGGTTTGGGTTTTTGTTGTTGTTGGTTGGTTGGTTTGGGGTTTTTTTTAATGCTTCATCCAATCCTCTGTGAGCTGCTTAAAATTTCTCCTAATTTAAAGTGCTCCAGCAAGCTCCAGCTGATCATCCTTGCTGCTGCTCCTTTAAAAGAAATATTACACAAAGTGTGAATATGTTCAGTGCAACTAAAACAATTTGGGGTAGTAACGCTGCCCAGCAAAAAGTTTACAGTTCATTTTCTTTGGGGAAAAAATTCATTTAACACAACTAAAGTCATTGTACAGATGAAGCATGAACACATTCTAGAGACAGATGTTCGCTGCACTACAGAGTACCCTAGGAGGCTGTGGTTAGCTAAGGAGAACAGGCATCATTTTCGCTGTTTCAGGAGAAAGCAATGAGCACTTTACATGTAGGCACTTTGGAAAAGTGCCTGAGTGACACACAAGAAGACCAACACAAGTCCCAGCAGAAAGGGAAAATTAAATGTGAACAGATGGGCTAATTCAGCATTTTCAAGGAGTGAAATTCAAACGTGAAAGAAACCTAGCCAGCTACAGATGACAAGGCCTGTCTCAGCTCAATCTTCAAGCTATAATAGCAGACTCTTGATTTTTTTTTTTCCTCCATCAAATTAATCTTCTTCAGGAAGCTGGCATTTCAGTGGGTTTGAAGCAGTCAAATAACCTTCCCACTCCTGGGGATTCTGTTTCAAATCAAAATTCAAGGTACCACTCACTGGACCTGTTGCTCTCAGTCTATTCAAGAAAAACCGGGCCCATCTGCACAGTTTGCTATTTATGTGTGCCAACATCATCTGTTTGGAAAAGGTCAGGGTAGAAGAAAAAGTTTTCATAGGTCAGCCTGTGAATGCCCCACCAGAGGTACACACAGATACTGAAACAACTCATTTCAAAGCTTATGCTTCTGGCACAAGCTGATGATCCACTACTTTCCTGAGCACTACGTTTGGATAAAAGATTAAAAATGCTTAACTGAAAACAAAGAAAAGGAGAAAGAACACCCAGCAAGCTCAATCTGACTGAAAACAAAGAAAAGGAGAAAGAACACCCAGCAAGTTCAATCTGACTTGCCAACGTTCCCAACCACACAAAGCTCAGTTACTTGTAACCTACCAGTAGCATAGTGGACCATAGAAGGTGGGTTGTGGCACTGGATAACAGTAAGGATGTGGAAAAAAGATGTGATTTTTTTTTTTTTTTTCTTAAATGAGAATAATGGTTTGGGTCTTAAAATGGGGGGAAAAAAGCGTTCTGGAGAACCCGATGCACCTGGCTATTTCTACATGACATGAGTAAGAAAGTAAAGAAAAGTAATAAACCTCCCTTTTACAGTGTTACGAGTCGTAATACTTTGAAATATATAATTAAAATTCTTATAATTTAAATATCAGTAGCTGTTTTTAGATAACAAATTGGCTTAGTCACCCTCAAATAGGTAGTAATTCTCCTGTTAAATTTTTAGTTCTCTTAAAAATGCAAAACTCTGAATTTTGAGACAGAACTTTTTTTTCTTCCGGCCTTCAGCACTATGACTAAACTAAAACCTACAGCTATTTCCACAAAAAAGTTTTTTGAGGGAAGTCAGGTGGGCAGTGCAGGACAGGAAGAACATGCAGTAGAGGCAGCAACATTTTAAGGTTGTGACAGAACTCAAACTTATATTATCTGAATTCCACCAAGGATCTTGAAGCTTACTATCTTTTCAGAAAGAAAAATTAGTCCTTAATGTCATGTCATTATATTTAATCTGAAATATATATATTCATATGGGCCCTGCTGCCATTATGGGTTATTAACACAAACCTAAAAGGGAAAAAGATCCATATTTGTTTACCCATAATGTAGTTTTTCATTATTTATATCTCTTTCCAAGGATACATTTGGTTCTGTGCTTCTTCCTTGGGTTTGGTTTGTTTATGGAACCAACACAGATTGTTTCCCTCACAACTGCTGAAACACTAACTCCGAGCTGCTGGCATGATACAGAGATCAGCAAGGGATCTGTGGACAGGCCGAGAGCAGCTCAGTCTCTTGACAGAAAATTGTTCAAGAACCCTCTTCTATGGACTCTGGTCTGCAGTGACCAGTGCCAGAGACAATTAGGGATCCCATTTATTTTCCTCATTCTAGCTCTGTGTCTATCTAGTGGTTATTAGAAGAAATTTTTAATCAATCTGAAACAGGAATCTTTATCTGTGATAAATGACAGTGGGAGACTGATCTGTGCTCTAGATTCCATCATTCAACAGCATCTGTATGCAAGCTTATCATAGCTAAGAAAAAGAAAGTGAACTGGTTTTGAAGCTAAAGGGAGCAGAGTAGCTGGTGAGCTGCTCTGCTGAGTTCTTGTTATCCTACTTGGTATGTATTGACTGGATAAGTTTCACTAAAATGTCATTCTTTCACAGTGATTTTCCATGAGATGCTAAGGAGTGAAGCTGAACTCTTTCCAGGAAAGTAAGTATACTGTTATATCGAGGGATAAAGTAAATCTGGGAACCGTTGGCAATGCTACGGACATACAACTAAATGGTTGAGCATAACAAATACATGCAATAAAAAAATGTTAGGCAGAGCAGCAGTAAAATAGAAGATGCTGACATGAACCAAAATATACCTGTACCAGGAAATGCAAAATATAGAAGAGAATCAGAACTATACTGTAACAGAATGTAATTACCTTTATTGTGAAGTGCATCCCAATCTAGCAACTGCATTGTAATTCTTGCCAATAAAATTTAAATTGAATCACTGAAAATGAGACATTAGTTAATGACGAAATCAAAGTATTATGTATGGGGACAATTCCAGAGTAATATCTGACAAATTTGATCAAATTTCTTTAGTCAAAGAGCTCTGTAGGATCACACTGTGGCTCTACCCAGCGCAAGTTCTCAATTTCAGAGTAACAGAATTAGTCCTAGAGAGTTGCCAGTTTAGCTGCATGAATAAAATCACAATCCACCATCATCCTCAAGTTTTCAGCACCTTGAAAATCTGGAAATACAGGAAAAAGTAAAAAGCCCCAAAAGTAAAAATAAATCAACCCAAAACCTTATACATCTGGCCATTATTTAAGATATTTTACAGTTAGACTGGTTTTCAGGCAAGCAATGCAAAGGGAGTCAAAGCACAAGTATTTGCTGTTTAGATGAGCAGTCTTCAAAGTCCTCTCACTCTGGTTTTCCCATTGTAAACTTTCCTGCATTACTGGAGTCTGTGATACACCACTTATCCAACAGGGGCAAGCTCCTTCTCTGACAGCCTTTACAGCACAGAAGGTTTCACTACACCAGGGAGGGAATTCTTCTCCACAGAAAGCTTCAAATTGGCTTCAGTCAGGTTATTACAACTTAGCAATAATACAGACTTTTGGAGTTCCAGTTCTGTGTAAGCCAGGGAGGGGATGAACCCTGCAAAAGTATTCTCTGGCTTTGCTTCTTTCCTTGCCAAAGTCCTGTTTCCTCCGCCCTTGATCACCACATCACAGTTCGAGCGTTTTCCCCCATATCTGCCCTCGGCTGTTCACAGTTTCCTATAAGGAACATGGCCAAGTAGAATAAAAGAACATAGGACAGTGAACTGACTCCCCTCAGTATTAAATTAATCTCCAAAGAAAGGAGACGCCAAGTGAGATGGACTGGCTAAAATAAATTTTGACTTAACTTTCAAAACCAGGAGCCCTTATGCTTTCAGTAACCTTTCAGTTCTATTGATTCAGGTCTGCTTATCTTAGATCCCTCTTTTTTCCTAATCAGATAAGAACTGCCTCTGCTGACAAGAGTTCTGTTTATCTTTAAAAAATATTAGTAAGTGCAAAATTAAAAAGTGGAAAAGGGGGAGGAGTATGCCCTTCCTTTGTTGGAGCCCTGCAGTAATTGTATTTGCTTTCATTAATTTTGATTACGTAGCAATGAGTGCAGCTGCAAGATAAATTTGCTTTGCAAGCAAACTAGTAAATACAGCATTAAGGTCTGTGGTAAGGGCAGGACCAAATCTGTCCACAGGTGAAATGGGCTCAGGTATTCTATTCAGACAGGTGGCCTTAGCTTTCACTTAACTTTGTTTCTGCAAATAAAAATCACATCACTCAAGAGGGGTCATTACTCGGTAGATTTAATTGAAAGATGGTACATTTTTGTTGTGATCTGCGTGTCTGTTTGGAAGCAGCAGTATGGGGGGGAAAACTCAAGCAAGAAAATGGTGCCTACACAGATATTACTCTTCCACGAATTGAAAAGGAAGCAATTGCCTGTTTTCCTCATAGTGTTCATTAGTCTTCTGTCCCATTCATTATGAATTAAAGACCTCCTGAAGATTAAGAAGGGAGACAGAAGATCGAGTCTGTGCATGTGCACAGAGATAACTTACACCAGAGCTGTCACTGACTAAGGCTCAGGCGAGCCTTTAGTGCAGCTGATAGCACAAATAGAAAGACAATTAGGCTAAACTCAAAGGCCTTCTACATTAGTGTAAAAGGTATTTAGCTGGGACAAAGGAAAGCTGAGTTGTAACTCTGGATCAGGCTGGGAGGTGTCATGAACATGTTTGTGACCTCCATGGTGCAGTGATTACAGAATTAATCACAGTTAATTGTTAATCCTGAAGAGTTTTGCAGTACTGATGGATAAGCCTACCTGACAATGTTTGGGCTTCAATGAGCAGGTGGGTAGAGTTTTGTAATGAGGAATTATTTGATTTGTCCAAAAATACATCAGCTTACTGAGCACAGAAGGGCAGAAGAAATCCAATTTACCTAACACAAAGGAAAAACTGTTACACTGATAAGCAAAAGTAAAATTTGCAAAATTAGATTTAAATAAGTATTAGTTCTAAATGGAGCACTTCATTACAATTCTAAACTCCTTACTTTGTTAAAGAAAGTCTTTAAAAAAAGCTAGTTCAGCTAAAATAAACTCAAGCATTATTTTGCAAACAAAAAATAAAGCATAGGCTATTTAGACTATTTATGTACTCTTCTTTCCCTGCTTCCTTCCCTAAAACAGAGGCCAGTTCAATAACAATTACATTTTCCAACAGCACTGTCACCAGATTAGGCCCTTCAAGAAGTTCTGATCAAAAGTATCCCTAATCATTAATTTGCTTTGTTCTAGTCACTGCCACTTTCCACTGGGCTCAGAAACCCCTGCTGCCTGGAACATGCCAGCCACATTCACCCAGTTATTTATGCTTTCATTAGGAACATATCACTACAGATATATTTTCAACTGTACTACCAGCACAGTAGTTATAGATAAATCAGTAGAGCTACAAAACCCAAGGGAGTTAAAATTGCTAAGCTCACAAATAGTAGATTACATTCCCAAAAATCACAATCAAACATCACTGTGCTCCTGATTTCAAACAGTCCTGTTCCAGCTGTGCTCATTACTCACTATTCATCACTTCCTTTTTTTTGAAGAATTTAGGGCCTGAAATCCTTACACTGGTATTTATAACATCCCTAAGGAATACTAAGGAGAACAATTCCCTAACACTGGGTCCTAAGCACTGTTAGGCCAAAATCCACACAGATAAAGCATTTCTTCTTTCACATTATTCTGTTAACCCATTATTGAAGATAACACAAAATAATTCTCAAAGCTCCAGAGCTTTCAATCACTAAGCAGCACTCCCTAATATCCTAGATCACGATCAATAATTTTCTATATTGCTTCCAAAGTAACCCTGCAACACACCTACCCACAGCTGAACTGCAAGAACTACTGCATAAGTTCTTTGGCTCAGACTCATGAGGGACACCCAGGAAAACTCACGATTCAAGCTAGGTGTCTAACAACCCTGTAAAAAGCACAGTAAGACTTTAACACCTAAAAATTGATTAATAAGTCAGCACAGTGGAGGAGGAAGGGCTTGATGGTAGCTGCCTAAGCCACCTAGCAAACTGAAAAAGAATTGAGTGTTTACAATTCAATGACATTGCTCTCCCTGCACCCGAAGCCTGCTATACTTAGATGTAGCCTGAAGATGTCCATGTGTTGGACAGGGACCCACAGATCCTTTTCACACTTAACTGCTCCTGCCAGCTCTTTCTCTCCTTTAAGCAGCATTTACTGTGCTGCACTCAGATTTTGGGAGAGCAAGGCTGTGTTTCCTCCTAGTCCTTCCATCTCCACTGCTGTCTCTGACCACCTGGTTATGACCTGAAGTGGGGCATACCCTTGGGATCCAAGAAATGGAAGTTTGAATCTCCTTTACCTGAAGGGGTTATTGATCCAGGAGTCTTAATTCTTGATCACCAAGCTCACTGATCTGATATTACATGCAAGGTGGGTGACCTGTCCTTTACCCCAACAGCCTTTCCCCTCCCTGTGGAAATCAGTATTCCACCATTTGGGGCAGAGGGACAGCTAATTTTGAGGCTACCAAACTAGTCAGCATGCAATATGTTTAACCCAGCCATGCTGCCCGTGGATTTTTACAAGCTTCAAAGTTAGGTACAAACCACAGCAGGAAATAATAATTTTACCTAAACTACACTATCATAACTAATGCACTTATTTTTTATCACCTTAATCCTTTAAAACAAACAAACAAACCGAAACCAAATTGCAGGCCAACAAAATCTTATTTCTGACTCTCAGCTGGACTTAAAATTACCTTATAGAAAATTAGGCTGATGGATATTAGCCATTAGTCCTTCTCAGCATAGAAAGTACTTTTCTCATACTGCCATGAAAAATTAACCACATTCTTTGAAAGAAGGAAGGACTTGAATAAAAATCTGCTGTCAGTCAGTCATGGGCATTAAGGAGTGGCAGCAGCTACTCCTTCTTGTGCTTGAACTCTGTTCCTTGGACATCTTTCCCCAGTACCTGCACTGACAGATCTTCACTGGATAATTTATTATCAGAGACTGATGAATGTATTAGCAGCCCTTCACTTCTATTTTTGGATTGTCTGATCCAGGACAGTGTCAATTATGACAAAATCATCAGCTATACAGAAAAAAACTCATTACAGGAAAAGTGGATGTGATAGAACGAGGAACAGAGATGTGATAAATGTGAAGTAACTGGTCAGGGATCAGCTCCTGAAGCATCTTCATGTGCAATCATAACATGTGGAAAAGAGCAGAGGAACTAACCTAACACCAAATGAGAGCTTGCTCCTCAATGTTTCATCTTGTTCTGAATATGAATTTTTTTGGAATGCTTTCAGGTGGATGTTACAACCAGTCACAGTCTAGAAGATGAAAGATTGTTTCAGCAGAATCTTCCCAAAAAAATAGGGATCACTATCTAATTAGGAATATCCAGTTGCAGTTCAGACTCCTGTGAAAGGATTTCAGAAGGAATCTGGTAACTCATTCACCAGGACTCCTGTGAGCCTGGATATTGCTGATATATCGGGCGATATGAATGAAGAATCTATGATTCACCACAAAACAGGCAATCTTTGCCCTTGGAGAAATTTAAAAGTAACAGGATGATCAAGCTTCTGCCGGGAATGAGGGACTTGTTTAATCCTGCCTCTGGGCTGAGGATGCAACAAATGACCTTCTGAGGCCCTAATAATCATATTCCTGATGGAAAAAGTGACCATTTTCTAACTTGGCCAGTAGACAAAGAAAATTCATGCTCTCCCTTCTCAAGTTCTCTTTCAGGCAGAGCAGGCTGCTGTTGAGATAAACATACTTGGAAAAACTGACCCTGTATAAAGAATTTGCCATCTAGAGAGAGCTGAGGTTAGGAAGTATTACCTTCCCCATTCTGTAGACTGCCTGTTAGATGGGAAGAAGAGAAGCCTCAGGGAGGGAAAAGTTTAAGCTCTTATTCACAGCTGAAGCCTTGATACCCTCTTGACCCTACCTGCCTGAAGGGTAGGCACTGGCTTAAACGCATTCTTAAACCAGGAACTGACAGAACAAATGACTCATTTAACTCAAGGGAATCTATGGTACAGCCAGAATTGGAAACCACGTACACAAGTTGTTGGACTGTGAATCAGTGACAAATTTATCCTTTGCCTCTCTGTAGTACTGCAAGAGGGAAACACTTGATGTTTATCTGATTTAACACAAGCCATGCTAAATACTGTACCTAAAATGGAACATATGAATGGTGGATAGGGAAGAGGAGGCAGAGAAATAGGATGGGAGGGAGAAGAATTAGGGATGACATTTTATGTCTTTTAAAAGTCTGACCTTTTGGAAATATCACTGTGTACGTTTTAAATATTAATAAAGGCAGTAGCTGTTAGGAGGCACAGGGCTGTTGTCAGGGGGTGACCTTTTATTGAAGTAAAAGAAAATTGACAGTTTTATTAGCCATAGACTACGGCAAACAGAAGCTACAGGAAAAAAGCAAGCAAGAAAGCTGTCATTGTAATTAGCTACATTCTGTAAATTAATCTGAGGATATGTCTGTGTCTAAACATTGCTGCAGGTCCCTCTGTATCGTAGTCTAGACTTACCAAACAGCTTGAGAGTTAAGAAGAATAGCATATCCCATTTCAGTTCTTTAAAGAGATGTTGTTCATAGAGAAAACAACCATGACACTGGGATCCTCATGACTCCATGATCATCACTTCTGTGTGCCACTCTATGCACCCCTCTCAGCTCTGAGCGAGGCCAGGCGAGAACCCTTTTAAAGCATCACCCACAGACACTACAACAGGGATCAGACAGCGATTATCTCAGACCTATTTTTGCCTTTCAGGACTAATTCATTAAAACATGCTTCTTCAAATTACCTAGACTTAACTCAGACTAGAATTTTGATGCTGCATGACTAGGAAAGGATCAATCATTCTGCTGCTTCATCCCAAACTGTTTGAGGTTTTTATTAGAAGTAAGCTGAATTAACTCCTTGTCTTCATTTTGCTAGTAGTAATCTCAAGGGTTCAGCTGTGTGTAACCCAAGGCCAGCTGATACAGCACAGCTGTGTAACCTTGACTTCAACTTCTGAGAAAATTGCTAAGTTGTGAGAGTGAGCTGTGAAAAACAAATAGAGTAAACCCATCCAAGATAAGAAAAGTAAAACTGTAGGCAGAGGTAAGATTGTTCAGATAGGAGAGTTACAAGCTCAAGGACTTGAGAGGAAAAAAAATCCCACCAACATGAAAATGTTTAAAGCCCTGCAGGGAAAAAAACCCCACACCCAAAAGAGACTTGGAAGTTGATGGTACATCATCAGGGATCTCTGTTCCAAAGAGGAACCGAGGTCATTCCTTCCCCACCTGACTGCTGACTGCCTAGCCACTTTCTTTTATCCAGGCAAGAACAACAGGTTTATGAAGAGTTAATTCAGACTCTTCAACTCCTAGTGGGAATGAGGGATCAGAGAAGAAAAAACAAAGAAAGGAGAGCCATTGCCTGTCCTTCAGATATCCTTTAGTGACAAACAAGGCACTACATAACACTTTTGTGCTTCACTACCATTTACTTAATGTGATAAGATAAAGTCTTTCATATGTTTCAGCTCCATTCAGTGTGTTTTGTTGTTACTTACAGTTCACACCACAGAAAAAAGCTGGTTTATAAACTATGTCTAGTGTAGTTACAGAGGGCAAAATCTGACCACCTTTACGTCTCATTCTGCAGAAGGTATTTCAGTGCATAGGATTTAGAGTGGATGTGCACCTCATAAAGCCAGCTGAATCTGTTCTTGAACACAGGGACACCACTAAGGCTCGTGGAAGTGAGGAGGACATAAAAATAGTGATTAGCATGGGATTCACTCCAGAGGGAAACAAGTCAGCTTGTCAGCAAGTTCCAGCACAAAAAGGACACTGCTTTAGTGAGTCCAAAGGAGGCCACCAACTTGATCAGAGGGATGGAGCACCTCTGCTGTGAGGAAAGGCTGAGAGAGTTGGGGTTGTTTAGCCTGGAGAAGAGAAAGCTCAGGGGTGACCCGTTTGTAGCCTCCCAGTACCTGGAGGGGCCTACAAGAAAGATGGAGAGGGACTATTTACAAGGGCCTGGAGTGACAGGACAAGGGGTGATGGCTTTAACTGGCAGAGGACAGGTTTTGACTGGATATTAGGAAAAAATTCTTCCCTGTGGGGGTGATGAGGCACTAGCACAGGTTGCTCAGAGATGTGGCTGTCCCACCCCTGGAAGTGTTCAAGGCCAGGCTGGATGGAGCTCTGAGCAACCTGGTCCAGTGGAAGGTGTCCCTGCCCAAGGCAGAGAGGTTGGAATGAGATGATCTTTAAGATCCCTTCCAACCCAAACCATTCTATGGTGATTCATCTCTTTTTTTTACTCCCAAGACAGCCAAGGACGAGCACACTCCCCACAAGTCAGCCTTGCTGGTGTAAGCAGTGGGTGCTGACTAATCTGTAGATCCTGGGTTTTCCTACTGCTCAAACACACTGCAAATATGCACACAGAAGGATAACTAGAACTTCAGAAAGTAACTTTTTTTTTTTTTAATGGAGCTATAATTTCTCTTCCCTTTTTTTTTTTTTTTTTTTCTTTTGGGTGGATTTTCTGTGCCTAACAAANAGTGATGTTCTCTAGCTGACAAAACACAGGCTACATTTGTTTGTTAAAACAGGCAGGATGGGAAAAGGTAAGCCTAAATCAAATATTTATTCTGAATGACAGAATTTAATCAGTTAATTCACATAGAGACATCAATGTGAGCTCGAGAACAAGCTAAAAATATCGTCAGGAAGGCAGGGGTAAATCAAATAGGAGAGAAAAGACAGTGAAGTAATTGTAAGCAGATTTACAAGTCTATTGCCAGGAAAAAATATTCCAGGTGTTGCTATTCTTTAAAGTACAGGAAAGTACTTTAGACACAAAGAATGGCAACAGTAACACAGAAACACTGTAAAAGCATCTAAATCTCCTACTGTGTAGTTCCATTTAGAGGAGCCAAATTTCTCCTTCCTCTTTTCTCTTAGTATTGACAAAGTTGAGGCTGCCCTGAGGGCATTTTCATATTAGAATGTTACGGAACACTCAGGAAAGAGACACAAGTCACTCCATTGAAACTGAGGGCACAGTTGGTCCATCCCAAGGAAGGCAGACCTGGCACCTACCACGGAAACACAGCTGTTTAACAGCACACAGAAGGTCACCCACCCCTCTGGGACAAAAGCTTCAACTGAAAGCAGAGTTCATGAATGTGATGCCTTCTGACATCAATGGAAACCATTCCCTTTGACTTTACCACCCCCTCCTCCTCACACCCCCACCAGTATCCACACCTGAATTATCCAAAACCTGAAGGTTATGTCAGCATTTACATATCTTATATAGGAGAAAAGAAATGTGCATTATGAGACTAATTGCCAGCTAGAAGTTGATATGTTATTTTGTGGTGGTATTGATGCCTTTTCCTGGTCTTAAAATCAAGAATCAAACACGGTTAGAAGGGAAAAAGGGATTTTACTTTGGTATTTATTTTCAGGAGCCTTAGGTGCACCATGTCCAGGTGGAACGCGCCGAAATGCACACTGCAATGCCCACCCACAATAGATCTGGTATAACATTATAGGTGTTACTAATTAGCATAACTATCAAAGATTCCCCAATGAGAGGCTTGAGTGAGCCCCCCTCCCCAAGGAACCTTCCCCTGGATGGTTCTATCTTAGTTTACAAAATGTGTTCTGGAGAGGACCTTGGTGTCTGGGGTTTCTAAGATGTTTAGTCTCCTAATTTAACAAAATAAGTCTAAGAATGTAGGCTAAAAAGCACTAAGAATACAAAAAGCTATAAAAAGGTATATAAAAGGGGTATAAAAGACAAAAAGTTGTCATGGCATCAGTATCACTAAACTTCTGCTGAATGAAATCTGTGTCCTCTCTCAAGGCAGAATGGTAAATACTCTAAATGTTACTGAGTTTGCAAAGCTCCAATGTGAATGACAGTTATTTAGGGATGTAAGGGAAAAACAGACTAAAGAGGAAACTGCTACAGTACATTTTGCAACAACAGGGGTGAAAAACTTCACAAAACCAGGTTGTTAGAGCAAGTTTCCTTGATTAACTTATGGGACCTAAAAAAGAAGGTTGCCTCATCCTTGAAGGTCTTGAAGACAATAAATAGACTGGGGAACAGCCTTTTGCAGAAGGGACTAAACTTCTTTGAAATGATAGAAATGTATCTGTTCTGAATGAACAAAATGCAGCCTGTCAGTAACCAAGACTCTCTACTCTTAGCTATGGACAGGGAATCTTCTGAGCACCTTCCATCCCAATCTATAGATTTATAGTAAAGTAACAATAGCAAAACACAAAATAATGCTTTTTGATACTGCATTTTCCCTTGGTATCAGGAAAATGATTCAGTTTTGTGGTTTCCAGTCAGAGAGATGCAGGCAATGACCAGAGGACAGAAGTGTAATGGGTAAATCAATTTTTCTCCTTTGCTTTTCAGAAATATTTTACTTCTCCCCAGTCCCTGGCATTTATAGCTGCCTTGAAGTTGAAAAGCAGGTTTCTGCTGAACCACAGCCTAAGGAAACTCCTCAGTGTACATGAAAAGCGAGTTACTCTCCAGGGAAATGGCTAGAGATTTCAGCTTTTTGTCCAGAGATCTGAAGAGATAAAACATCAAATAGATATGAAACATTCAGATACAGCAAAGAGTAAGACACTCTTACACCCAGGCTGTGAGTAGTACCTTTTTAATGCACTCTTGTCTACAAAACCACTTCCTGTAAATCTATTCATGCCTGTGCAGAGACCCTGCATTGTTCCTATAAACCACTAAACCCTCCAAATTATTTAGATGACCAGAAGTCAGAAAATTTTACTTCTGTGGTGCTCAGCAGCTGGTATAAATCAGAATTACAATTTCAGTCAAAGGGGAAGTCTAGACCAAAACACATCATCCATCAAAACTATACCTGGGATACCTAAGAAGTGTGACAGGAAAATATGCACATGCCTAATGATACACAACAGAAGACCACAATTATCTGCTGAAACAAGATGTTCTTTTGGAAAAAGAATGACTGGTACATATTCACACATCTATTTGTGTTTGCAGCTCAGCACACCAAAAGGCAAAGTAGGGCAAAGGTCTGGGTGGATTTTATTCCTCCCCTGGTTCTGAGGTATTCCTCACAGTAGAAGAGGAAAGCTCATTTTCTTTAAAAACTAGTATTAAAATAGATTTGCACCATAAAGATAATTTCTTCACACTGCTGTTTCAGCTAAAATATTATCTGGTCTCAGCAGAAGTGTTAATATTTGAATTATCCATTTTTTTTCTTTTGAACTGCAAGGAAGTTACATGATACCAAACAACTGTCGCAGGAGACAGAAGAAAGCAGTCCAGATAAACAGGAAGAGAGTAGAAAACCTGAAGAAAGGGAAGGAGAAGTCTTTTTAGTTATTTTTAAAGACATCACACAGTTAATATTTACAGAGCACGTTGAATCTGGAGGGATGTGCAGGTGTCTCGGCGTATTCTGGAGATACCAGAAATATCCAGGCCAACATTTTGAAGTCAACACTGGTGTTTTAATCAATGGTCTGTTCTGTCTTTGCACATACATTTCCTGGGGGTGCTTCCTACCTCTACCAGAACATGGCATAAGCAGCTTGTGCTTGCACCAGGGAGATGAGTGGGGAAAATGACTTTTTTAAGCAGATGGTAAGGTGAGCTTGCTCCGTGACAAATAAATTGTATGTTACCCGCTAAAGGCAAGGATGAAGGAGAAACAGAGAAGGTGCTCAGGTCTGTTGGCTCAAAAAGTTATGGCCAGCTGTTACCAGCCAAAGTTTATTTATTTATTTATTTAACACTAAATTTTCTGCAATTCTGCTTCCAGTGAATAAAAACCTTAAATCCCCAGTGCTTTCAGTATAGCACCTTTCACAGTAATGAAAATTCCCAGTTTTAGCCAGAGAGCATGTTAACAGTTTCTTCTTCCTAAAATGTTGGTCTCCACTGAGGTTAACAGGCCCTGCAATACCCTACAGAACTACCACTTGTTTTCTTTCAGCGGTAAACTAGATTCCTTTCATTTTCTGTAGTCATTTTATGCAGCACCACCACGTACAAAGACTATTGCTTATATCACAGTTCACTTTGATTCAGTGGAACAGAGAAAGTCCAGTGACTTGGGCTAGAGATTTGCTATGAGAAAGGGAAGGATAAGTCTTTTTAATTATTTTTAGAGAAATCACACAGTTAATATTTACAGAGCATGCTGCAGAGCATGATTGAGGCAATTAGAGGCCCTAATTTTTCTTGATTTTTCTTTAAGATAACAACAGGCATACCTCAGTTAGGTCTGTAATTCTTCAAGGCCTCCTATATGCAATAGAGAGCAGGCTAAACTGTCTTAAGGTAGTGGTGCCCTTCCCTGGCAATTCTGGAAATTGACTGGTATCTTGAAAGTTAAATGTGCAGCTGATGCTTCAGCTCCCAGGGTATAACAGCACTTTTCTACCCTTGAGAATATTACTTTAGAGACCACAACACATCCAGACCCCATGGTCTTACAGGAATGTTGACAATTTAGAAACAAGCTTTATAAAGATATAAAGACCACTGAGTATCATTAAAACCTACATGAAAGTCTGTGCTTAACTGCAGGTATGCTAGTTTGGAAATCTTTACCCTGAAAAAATGTAGCTGCTATTGACTGAAAGCTGTTAGACAAACGCACCAGTTTTACCCCTGCAGTGACTTAAACCTCTGCAGAGACAGAATTCTCATTTAAAGATTTTTTTTGCAACCAG
Organism: Ifrita kowaldi; assembly: GCA_013398055.1. Lineage (NCBI taxonomy): Eukaryota > Metazoa > Chordata > Aves > Passeriformes > Cinclosomatidae > Ifrita > Ifrita kowaldi. Next base: position 303,227 of record VZRS01012206.1, read on the forward strand.
TCTCTTAAGGTGTCTTGGCAGCTTCAACTTCAAATATCCCAGTTGCAGGTTTATTTATGTGTAGATGTCTATAGCTCAACTGGATAGAGTGCAGAGGAGAGTCAGGAAAACAATCAGAGACCCAGAAAATATGAGCTACAGAACTGAACTTGATGATCCTCAAGAAAAAAATGGTAGTACTTCCAAAGCATTCATAGGACAGGAGTCCAGACTGGTGGATCAGAGAAGAAGGAAGAGATTTGAATTTTAACAGAGAAGATTCCTGTCCAAGAGCACATTCCTCCTATCAATGAATTCAGAAACACATTCTTCTTCTTCCTCATTCTTCCGCTATTCAACCACTATAAAAGTACATAGATCCTTCATTATTTTAGCTTTTGTATTTTATGGAAAGTATATTTATTGGGGTATAGATGTAATTTCAGAGAGACAGTTACAAATTCAAACCTTCATGTCCAGTAAGAATACCGAGAAATCAAATTTTCATAGACAGCAAGAGGCAATTTCAAACCACATTTAGAGGAGTGAGCTATAATGGGAGGCCTTTACAAAGGTAGTTTGGAAGTTCTCATCATTTTTCTTAATTCAAGAAAAGATTAGAGATTATTTTACTTTTTTGGTCTTGTTTAAAGTCTTTTTCAAGTATTTGAAGGATATTGACAGTGTTTCCTGCATAGACATTTCTCTGTGGGAGCCTAAGATGCTGTTTGTAGCTCAGATTTTTTCCTATACATCTGTTTTCTTGCACCACCCTCAACAAGAGCTTATATGGAGCCACACATGCACAGAACACACATCTGTGTGACCACATGCAAACCCGGACTGAAAGCTGCACGTGAGTGCAGAAGCAGCTGCCTGAGACTTTTTCATCCCGTCCACACTGAGTACCTGCCAAAGGAAGAAGAGGTATCACAAGCACTTACATTGGTTGCAAATTCAGCTGTGAACTACTGGCAAGCAGCTGATCTTCAAGGAAGAGGTCTTTCTCTGACACCAGTTCCAAGCCATTGTTTAATATGGTATACCCAGACTTCGCCCAATGCAGCAAATTCCAGCAGCCATTCAAATACAAAATTAATCTGTTTGCTAAAATGCCAAAGGAATGGGGAGTAGGAAAAAGCAGACAATAAGGCTCTTTGCTCGATCTCCAGAGCTCCTTGATAGATTTTTTCAAAGCAGTATTTCCAGAAACTGATTAAAAACAAGCTGCAAGTTTATGGAGAGTCATTTGTATAAAGATGCAACAAGGGAAAAATCAGAATTAAGCGAGTTCATTTTTTCCTGCTGGATAAAGAGGCTGAAGGGCAGTACTCAGCCATCCTGTGCAATCCCAAAGGCACAAAACTTCAAACCAGCTAACTCCTGTGTACAACGGTCACCTAGTGAATTAAGAACTGTCTGGAGGCTTCATGTATAAACCTGAACTCTGCTGTTGTAAGAAACAGTATTTCCCTTCAGTATAAATAAAACCTACATCTGGATTTCTGCTGAATTCTTTGTTCACACTCCTACACTATGATTGTTCCTGAGCAGTTTTCTCTTTCCCCAGGAGGTGCAAGAAAGTAGCTTAGCTAAGCCAAACAACACAGTTTATTGTGTAAAAAGACTGGCTGACTGTCTCTCTGGCCAAATACTTTATCTTTGGTCTACTAGAACAGAGGGAATAAGGCACACTTCAGAGAACCCTTGAGAACAGGACTGCATCTATGGAGAGCTGATATACTGACAAAGCCCAGGCAGAGGTAATGGATGTTTGGTTCCCCTCTATTCAATAATATTTCATATCATATTTATTAAATAATATTTATTGAATAATATATTCAACAAGTTGTCAGTTTGTTCATATGCGATGGTAGATTCCAGACAGCTGCAAATGAGTGGGTGCAGAACAAACTGAAACCTGTGCTAGTGCAGAGCTGCTCTCCTGTAAGCAGCACCTACCAAAAGGTATGGGAACTCACACTTGGGTTTGGCTTTTGGGTCAATGCATAAAGCTGCATCTGCCACTATGTGATACATGGGTATTTCCTCCTGCCCCCCAGAGCCCTGTGTCCCCCTTTACAAAACAATGAAAATGCTTTTGCAAATTTTTTGGCCTCTTTGGGCAGTAAACATCATAAATATGTTCTAAAATTAGTCACAATCTCACTGCACCTATCCATTAGGTTCCAGTTTTAGTTGCACCAAACAGCAATATAATTATTAACACTTCTGACAAAACAGATTTCTGGAGCCTTTATTTACATGAGTGCTGTAGCTCCCAAAATTCTCTATGCTTGCTCTCTGACAGAGTACTGCATTTGGAAATCATGAGTGGGAGTTTAAAATAGGTTCAGCATACAGCTCACACTGTTCCCATCTCTGACATCCATATGTGGTTTGGACAATCTGGAGCTTTCTTTGAAAGGCCTTGCTCTATTTTGCAAAATAAAGTTTGCTGCTCTTAGGCTCTGCAAGTTGCAGAGCTTTAAGACGTCACTAACACAATAAACAATGATGTTTATAAACAGTCTGATGGCTAAATAGACACATACAGGATCAAATGTTTGCCACACAAGCAATCAAACAAACTGATAAACATGAAGAAAGTGATTATAGAACTATAAATGTTCTATTATTAACCAGCAATCTGCATATCTTCCTCCAATTAATGCCTAGAAAGGAGATGGGAGTCAGTTGAAACTTAATTACTGGCATAACACTTTGTTGATTAGAAATGCAGTAACAGTCACTGCTTCTACTCCATTTATACAAGGCCTATAATAATAAGGCAAGGGATGTCAGTCACTGCTTTCCTGCCAGAAGTTTCTGCCGTAGCAATAGCTTCTGGTGTAAATGCACTCCTCCACCCATGTCACTCAGCTCCGTAATTGCCTTGCCACTCACATAAAGAAAACAATTTCCGGCTTTGATGGGATTTTGTCGGCGATGTGAAACTGCTCCTGCAATCTCTGCAGCGAGGTGTTAGGTGGGTTACTTTGGTGGATCATAACACGAAACTAATCTTTAAGGAAGCAGGTGGAAAGTGAGAGAGGCTTATATGCTGGTAGGTGCTAGGAAAATGGTGCTTTCCACATGATTAACAAAAAGGAAGTGTTCAGTGAGGTGGAACTGAGACAAGAAGAATGCAGAAGCAAAGGGAAGAAAGTTGCATTGCCATTTTCATACCATCAAGAATGTTTCTTAGTTCAGCACATCTTTCAGAAGCTCTTATAAAGCCAGATACACTTATTTCATATGGCATAGGTAGCTGACCAGCAGTCTAATTTCAGCTTCCTTCATATTTGGTTCTCCCCACAAACTGCACTCTTATCACCATCATTTCATCATTCCCAGCCTGAAGCTGCAGATGCAAAGAGTTTTCCTCTCACTGTGTGACATGCAGCATTCTTCTCACTTCACAAGCTCATTCCTAGAATGAGGTCACCCAGTGTTTGACATTTCATTCTGCTTCTTACCCGAGGTGAGCCCAGAGTGCAGCTCCAGGTTTCCCTGGGACACCTGAGGCTCTTCCCAAGCTCCTCATGCACCCACATGACTCTGACTGACCCCAGCTTGACTTAGTAGAAGGATATGTGCAAGGAAAAGCCCTAGGATGGTAAGCAACAACTAACCTTGTCCGCTTGCTATCACAGCCAGCTCTTGCAGCAACAGGGACAAGACTTTCTTCTCCTCCTGCCCCTTGCCTCCCAGGTGGATACATACTGAGGTTTTCATGGACAGGTATAAGAAACATTCAGTTTATCTCTCTCATTCATGATGATTCAAAACTTTATCAGAAATACAATTCGTGAGTAGCAGGTTGAAGACAGAGTAAATGGAAAGATTTACAGAAAAGTGCATTTCAAGACTCCTTTCGGATGGAAAGCCATATCAAGAATAGGATAAGGATGCTTAAAATGAAAAGAAAAACATAACCATCCCACAGTATCAGCCAGAGAACATCTCTAGTGTTATAATTCAAATTTTCCCTTGCAGGCATAAGGGACAGAATGAAACAGCCAAGCTGCCTGTGAATAGACACAACAGCTTTGCTTCTACTTTTGCAAAAGAGCCAGAGTGAAGTATTGTGTACAATTAATGCAAATTGTTATAATTTACACATTTTTACATGAGAAAAATAAAGCACAACTTACTGAAGTCCCAGAGCCTGAGGATACCAGAAATACCAGGGAGTAGCCAAGGGGCTTGACCCACAGACATGCACATTCCAACAGGGGACTTGTTGTAATATCTGATAGGAAAAACACAATGAGCAAACCCATCTATTTCAGTTGCTCCCAATGAAGTTTTGGGTTTATTTCGTATCTGCTGCTTTAATATTCGATATTGCTATCCCAAGATCCTATGACAGGACTGGAATTAAGTGTCTGCAGTAAGCTTTCTATTTCTGAGCACTCTCCTGAGAGAGATGAATCACGAAGATCCTAAATGCACCAGGCTCCTCATCTCTTCATTGTCTATATCTTAACCACAGCACATACCTTTAGCAAGTAAAAGTATATTAAGCTAATGGAAAAAAGCCCTTTCATCCTTAGCCCAAATGGTTCTACTTCAATTGCAGTACATTTCATCATAGCAATATTAAGATTCTTCCAAAACCGCTCTTGCAGTTCAAGGAGGTAAAAAGGCCTATTTGCTTCAGGGGGACATTAAATCTAAGCTTTGGATTGATTACAGCACTTGTTCATATAGGAAAACTTGGATATACACAACCCATGGATTTAGGGAAACTAAAGCTCACTGGTTCTCCCTCTACCCCAAAAGGAAGCATGGTAACTATTTTTACCTTCAGAAAAGGCATGACAGCTCTTGATATACATCTTCAGAAGTATCCAAAACCTCCAAAGCTGTCAGGATTTACACCCTTGTGAATTATAAAACAGCAAAAAAAGGTAGTATTTAAGGATTAATTTTTGTTTCAAACAACATAGAATAGAGTTCTTAACAGTATTATTATTTCATATTTTTAGGTTTTTAATATTTGGGGAAAAAAACCCAAACCAAACCCAAACAAACAAAACCAAATTAAAAAAAAACCCTCATTGGCAGGTAGCCTGACTTTGTATTGATCACTTCTTGTTCTTCACATATGGTAAAATGTTATTTTTAATGCTGAGTACACACTAAATAAAGAGAGAGATACACACAGGATATGTCCAAAATAACCCAATGTTGGGCTTTCCTGTAAATGAGATTGCCAGCAGTACCCCAGAGTGGATTTGTGTCCTATTTTTCGTATTTCATACTTCATATTTCTTTAGCATAGCATTCCTGAAAACTAAAAAATAAACATAGAGCCTAAAAGCTTAAAATACAACCTAGGCAAAATTAATTCACAAAATACAAGGAACTGTTGAAGCAGAATTTAAAGTGTAATCACAAATTTAGGACAGTTTCCCACACATGCTCCTCTTTTCAGAGTTTTCAATAAATCTCTTACACTCTATTCCCATTCTCTCCAGCTTTCTATTATTTGCCTCATATTTATTTTTCCTTCCAATCAAAAGCCACTTTCCTGTTTTCTTATTTGAAAATTGAAAAAGAAATAAATTCTGTAGAATGGCTATGCAGACAGATAAGGAACTACTGCATGTTTCAAAGAGAAAGTTTTGCATGCAGTACATTGAAAAATGGCATCAAATGTACACGCCACTTCTGGAAAAAGCAGAAGAGGCTTCCAAGCATATCTTTCAAGCTGATTTGTCCAGTACCAATCTGTTCTGATGAGCTTGTAAAAAAAAAAACAAAAAAAAAACCAAAAACCAAACCACAAAATAACAACCACCATAGCTGGTAAGCAGCATCAGTGTGATGTTCAACAAGACCTACTTTGCACCACTTCTGATTTCACTCTGCATACACTTTATTGTGCTTGTGCCTTTCAAGCGCACAAAACAGAGCAAGGTCTACTCAAGAAAATAACACCTTTGGAACAAAATCACAAAACCCACATCCAAACCCTTTGCACTTCTATCAGAAGAAGCAAACCACAGGGAGGCAACAGGAAAGAAGAAAACAAGGGCATTTACAAAAAACAGAAAGGAAAGAAACTCTATCATCAGCATAGCAAAAAAAGCGCAGGAATAAATAAAAACAACGATTACTGCAGGGATGTCAGCCTACACCTCTCTAAGTGTTTAACCCTTGCTCCCTCTTCTGAACTCAGTTAATCTCCTCCCCTTTGTGCTTTTTCCTGTTCCTGAGGTCCCCATTTGTTAATCACCTGTCTCCAGAGCAGGCTAATTGAGCTCTGACAGCTATTAGTCGCCAGGCAACACCTGGCACCAGCTTTTACACACGTGTCTGTATTTACTCATTTATCCTTTCACTTCTTTGGGAGGAAGATCATAAAGTCAGCATGCTGCAGACATGAAGAGAAGGAATAACCTCAGATAGCAGAAGAGAGCACATCTCTCACAATTAATATCAAATTTATGAATATTCATACAAGGAACACCCAGGCCAAGATGGAGAAGGGTGTTTTGGAGAGAAGAAACAAATGCAGCTGCTGATAAGCTTTGTAAAGGCACACATGAAAGCTGTCACAGCTGTGACTGATTGCAAGAAAAGGTGTTTCATGTGTCCCAAAAGCCATTCTTAAAGCAATGTAATACAAACTTTGGGATGTCTCTGTTCGGCAGAACAAACCCTGAAATGACTAGGGTGTAGCAACATGGTCACTTCCATGGTCACTGTGAAAGTGTCACAAAGCCAAAGGACATAAATGTTGTACCAGTAGACTCATGGGATTAATAAAACATCACATAAATGCTTCTAACTGCAATTCAGCTCACCTTCTAAAGAGAACAGGAAAAGCTCAGCCTTTCAGCCATCTTCTTCACAAAGCAGAGCTGCCATGCTTCATGTTAAAGATACCCCATTAGCTTATATGAACGTGCAACACCCACACGAAGGCTGCAGGGGGGCAGGAGACCCTAAGTGAGCAAAGAAACAGAGAGATCCTTCAAGCTTTGTTTGCATTCAACAGCAACAAGAAAGCCCTTGAGTATTAAAGTTGATGGAAACACCAGGATGACAAGCTACTCAGAAAGCCAGTTCCATGGAGGGGAAATTTGGCTGAATTGGCCCCTCAACTTTGATAGCTGACAGGAAAAACCCTAAGTGACAGCTAGAATAAGTTGTTGTTAGAGTCACTGTAGGTTTCTTAAATATTTGGGGATTTTTTGCTGTGCCTGCAAGCGCTTCCAAGGTTGTAATCAAGAGCTCAATCCTTTGTTGCTACACAATCAATTTGCTTTCTTGAGTTTACATTCTTGTTTGAACCTACCTGCTGTTGTGTGACCCTGTGGCAGCTCTAGCAAGCTGAGGTGCATAATTTCTCCAGAGGACAACAATAAAAGAAGTAAAAGAAGATCCCACAAAGAATCTGAAGAATATCCCATCAAGAAAACTGAGTGCTCTGAAGACTGGTGTTATCAAGATACAGGATACAGGGAAAAGAAGTATATTCTGACACATACTTTTTACCTGCAAGTAGGGGAAGACATGGTTTATGGCATGAGGGAATCCCACAGTGTCACATGTTGATGTAAGCAGAACCCAGGACCAGCGATCTGTAAGCTTAGAGGAAAACACAACTTTCATCCAGCAACCTGAATTTCAATGAATATTTACATATTCACTAGCTTTTCAGGCTGCATTGGCAGTACTCTGTGTGTCAGTTATAAGAGCTGCCTGATTATTAGCAGCTGTACCTGATTATGTGCCAATTAATAGAGGAGCTCCCACAGTGTTAATATGAAGGGTTTCCTTTCCTCTGCTGTTCATTTTTATCCGTGACTTCAAGAAGAATCTATTGATCACCCCATGCTAATACAGTCACTCATTATGGTTATTAGCCTGTTGTAAATCCCAAGGAACTTTAACAGATCTTACTATTTTAGATAGTGGATTTATAAGAAACATTTGGCAAATCAGTTGGAGGAACTAAATGTCCTGTCTCTAAGCCATACGCCCCCAGAAGCACCAGCTACTTGTGTCTCATTCTCCAGTGTGCTATGAAAAATGCCCCTCAGTCTCTCTGTTTTCCTCCATGTCCCTCCTCGGGGACACTGATAACCACAGAGGTGCATGACTGTACTGACTGGGAACCGAATCCAGAGACAGGTGGATCAGCCACAGGGAGGGAAGGCCTGGGGCTGCCTCCAGGTCACACAAGGTGACCCGAAACTGCATCCCTTGGCAGGACAGGACACCCTGTTTCCAAAACCAGGCAGCCACCACGGCCACCTCTCAGATTCACTCCAATAACCTTTTCAGGAAACACCTTCTACACATCCCAGCAGGTCCCTGCTCCTGCCTGCACTTGGAGAAAAACAAAACCAAACCCTTTGGTGGTGATTTTTTAAAAGCTCCTTAAAAGGCTTGTGATTGGGAGGTAGCTTAGGTCAGTCTGCTGCTTTTGAAAACTCTTCTTTGTGTCTGCAGTGTATTTTGTGTAAAACATTAGTGTATAAATATTCCGAGGATTGATGCCCTCTGCCTCATAGTGACTGCATAATACAAAGAGAAATATCACTTGGAAATTACCACCGATTTACAGCTGTAAACTATTTGTTGTCAGCCAGCTGGCTTGTGATACGAGCTGCTCTGTGTTTAAAAGCATAGCTTTCTCCCTTGCTTGTCTCAGTTTGGGTGACTTCTGTGGTGCCTCTTTGCAAAGCTCTTTTACCAGGGCAGTGATTTGCAGTTCACATAAGCCACCAGGCTCCTGCATTATGACCTTATGTTATAGATAATACAATTTAAGATGCTGATTACAGAATGGTTCTGTGAAATAGGATGGAAAGTTTTGCTGGTCTGTGAGTCTGTCTTGCTCCTCTTGAAGCGTAAATGAGTTTATTTTGTCATCTCCTAAAGATCAGCCATATCCTCTGCAGCACACACACACAATGTATTTTCTGCTAATCCCATGGTTATTAATCTGTCTTGTGGTGGCAGCCATGGCTTAGAACTCAAGCAGAGAAAAACAAGGGTTGAACTTAATACAGTCGTGCAAGGTGTTTATTTTTACCGGTGACACACCCATGGCTCGCTGTTTCCAAATGTGGCATTAGTCAGGGAAGTACAGAAAACAGCCAGACTACATGATTCAAAAAGAATAACCTTTTTGCAAGATGCACTGTCTCTACAAGTGAATATATTAGTGTTATTAATAACAGCCTCACATTAATGCAAAGCTGTGCTGTCACCTGCCACAGAACAGCGGCTGTGGGTATGACTCCGTTGGTTATTACATTACAAGGATGCCTGGAGCCTTATGCTGACATTAAGTGAAGCAAGCATGGAATTTAATGCATTTAACTAAGTAAAAAAAAATAAAAATCATACCTATAATTTAATATATGCATGTTCTTCACAGTGGCAATTACCCACAAGTCCACAAAGAACAGCCTGGGCTTGAGGCTATCAGACAGTTTCTTCAGGATTATTCTTACGGATGATAGCACTTCACGGTTTCCAAAACAAGCTTGTTCATTACACTGCTTTCTGCTAACTGTATTTCTGCAAGATGCCCCTTTCAAGTATTTCTGGGGAGGTCTTTGAACCATGAAAAATACTAGAAAACTGACACAAGAGTGATTTAAGCATCATAGTTAAAGCATATATGCAAAAAGTGCACTTTTTTCTGAAGCTGTCTGCAGTCCTTTAATCGAGGAAAACATTTGCTCAGCCAGGAATGAATGAAAGGGAGCTGAAGGGGAAAAAAAGACCCGTTCAGAATTATTAACCAATTTTCCAGCTTAATTTTTAGCACAAAGTAAAAATAAACAATCATCACCTCATGTTAATCTGTGGACTCAGTTATTCTCATTTAGGTAGGGTTGAAGAAGCTTATGCTACCAGAAATGTATGCCTGTTGCATTTATCTGAATCTGTAGCCTTCCAGAAGTCTGTTCCAGATTTCTGAATAGACTGTGCACCCTGGTGTATGAGGGCATCCAAATGCTCCAGTTGGATCATCCTCAACAATTAGCAAATAGACCCTTTGTCAGCATAGGCCCAAGTCCCAATTTCAGGTCACCGTGTTTCTGACACACGATATGACTGAAATGTTGAGCTGAAACGCAAAGTTTACAAATTTAAGATTCCCATGGCCCTTTTTTGTTTGTTTATGTCTCAAAACCTTAAGCAGTAAGGAATTTGGCTCCTTACTCTGTCATTCTCAGGTAAGTTCTGACTTTCTTCAGGTCAAGACAGCTGCTTCCCAGGGGCCATGCCAGCAGTTTGTCTTACTTCATTGTTCAGTATGCTGAGGAGATCAGGAATGGGTCACGAACATCATCAGAGACACCACATTTGTTAAGCACATTTGCCACACAATCTCTTTGCCACTGGCTTTTCCTATGCAGTTGCGTAGAACTCATAAAAGTGTTCTTAAATATTGACCCATTTTATTTGCCTAGTTATTGGCTTGGTTCATTTTATTCTAAAATAATCAATAATGTATTTACCTGGCAATAAACTTCCTCAAACATTTTCTAATCAGCCAGAATAAGATCAACGTTGAAAAGCTTGTTTTCTTCATTAAGGCTCTAAATTATGGTTTGTTTATACAGAAAAATCACACAGAAAGATATGGTCTTATCTAGCAAGGAAGATTGTAAAAGACTGTGCTTTTTGAAGTTGTAGCTGGAAGTTGTAATGGCTCAGGATCGTTCCACTGAAATACACTTACGCTGGAAAAGAAATTCTTGGAATGAAAAGCTCTGCTCTTTCAAAAACATTTGGATTTCGTTTAGGAAGTGAGATCAAAATATTTTGCCTCAGGATAAGTAAACTGGTATTGCAATATTTGGTTTGTGAGACAGAGTCAAAATATTAGCATAGTTATAGCGACAACATGCAACTTTCTGACAAAACCCCTCAGCCTGCAGAGGAATTTCCCACAGGACACTGCAAGGATTCAGTAACATAAGACAGGATAAAGTGTTTCAGTGTCGCTCTGCAAACAAATTAATTTTTATGTGAAAAAGCTTAAATTAATTCACTTCATCTTAAAGTCCTGAAGAGTTGTATTCGGACACTCCCATCTGAAGAATTTCTTTGAACTTTGGTTCTGGATTTAACTTTGGTTATGTTTTATGTGGATTTATTGTCAGTATTATTATTTATTTTATAATCTTCCACAGTAAAATAAATTTGAATGTTTTAGGATTTCTAGTATCTGAATATGTTTATCATAATCCAATAAATTAAACTACCTTAAACATAGAGTAAGCTAATTTGTCTGTCCCAAATACATATTCACATGGCTTTAACAAGACTTAAGGGATGAAGGGTAATGTTTTGTTGTTAGAGGGGAAAAAAAAAAAAAGTCTGCCCATTGTTTTACCTGGCAAGAGTCTTCCGGTTTCTAAATGACATTGTATTCTGCAAAAGCTTCATAGCCTAGTATTTATTTCCATGTCTTGAAAGATACGTGACCAGAAAGATGAACGTGTTGCTCTCCCTGCTGTGCCCTCTCTGAGGTGAGAGGGATTGTTCCATCAGTGCTTTGAACTTCCTTTTTGGCAGATAAAGGATCCTGCTCATAAAAATAACATTCAAAGACATGGTTAAGGCCTGTGCTTAGGCTGTATGAAGAGTTTTTATCGAGCACCTCAGTGCTATGAACACCCAGGGCAAGCAGGAAGAGGGAGTAACACCGGTCACTCCCAATCTGCCACACCGAACACCTCAGTAAAAGCTGGTACCATCACCTGAGGTTTCTTAGTTATTGAACACTAGAAAAAGCCACAGCACACAAAAATAGAAAAACCTGCTGTTTTAGCATGTGAGGGTACGGCCCAAGTGAGTGGTGAAGGCTCTGAAGAGGGCGAGGCACCATGAGGCGTCATGAGGGGAGGCGGAGGCCATTTTCTGTCCGCCTGCCAGAGCACGGCAGCTCCCCCATCCCTCCCTCCGCTGTCCCTGCTTCATTCCCACTGCCAGCTCTGACACCCCAGGGGCAATGGCAGCAGGCAAAATACCTCAGACAACTGGCAAAACCCTCCTCCCAGGCTGGGAGCAGGGCAGCTGTGCTGAGGAGAGGTAGCCACGAGGGCTGGCTGCTGTCAGCTCAGGCTGAGGTGGGAGTGCCAGGGCTGCAAATGAGGGTGAGGAGATTCAGTTGTCTGACCTGGGGCACCCTGAAAGTACAGTGCAGCCATGTCCTGAAGAAATGGGCTTTATTAACACCCTCTCAGATCAGGGCCTTTGAAATTTAGGCAATCACAAGAAAAAAATTGGAACTGAAACAGCTGGTGAGGCCAAACATTCCAGGAAACATCTCACTTTCCTCCATGGATGGCTTATCCAGTCCAAGAGTACCCTAGAATCTTGTGCTGGGCCTGCCCACAAAGGGAAATCTGTGGGATTTAATTCAAAAGAGACAAAGTTTTGATTTTAAGGGAGGTCAGTTGGGTTTCATTTCAATCCTTTTCTAAATGTTCTGATCCAGAATGGAAGCTTCCATTATTTATTTTACCTCTTTCCACTCTGCTTCATTTCCCAAGCTACAGCCATTGAAACGCAGAATAAAAGTAGGGCAAATTATAATTGATAGCATCAAACAATAGAGCAGGGGCAGATTCCACAGATTTCTTCTATAAATTTTGGGGTTTCCTTTTTTTTTTCTTGTTAAATTTTATTTTAAACACCAGTTCAACATTTCATTTCCTTGCTTCCCAATTCTTCCCTTTTACTCTGCTAATAAGCTTTTCCACTCTGGTTTTGCTCCCCTCACTCCCCCAGCATGACCAATGCTCTAAAAGGATTTTTACCTGTCTCACACTAGTATTGCTGGTACCAGCAACAGCCTCATAATTTACCCTGCACTAAAAGATGGGAAGAGTTCAGCCCCTGGGTAAGTTTTCTGGCTCCTCACTCTAATAACTAGTGCCACTAACACAATAAAATTTTATATCATTTTTATTGCATCCCTCCTAGAGAATTATAGGCAGAGCTGTGGCTTGCAGAGCAGATGTGTGAAGCTGCAGACAGAACTGCATCTGTTTCCTTTTGCCACAAATTGTTTTGTATAGATCCCTGTTGACTAGGAAATTTAACATACTGTCGCTGTACATCACATTTGTAATAAAGTAATTGTTAAACAAACACATTAGCCCCTTCTACTCTCCTCCCCCTTTCCTTTTTCTAATAACAAACTGACTTTATTTTCTCTCCATCTCTTTCCTTCTCACTCCCCAGAAAGAGATTTTTCTTTTGGCCCCAGTTTTGCTTGGACCTGGGCCAGCTCCAGAAGTTTGATATTGGTTTTTACTGCAGTCCTGACAGTACAGGGAAAGTGGGGAAATGTCAGTAAGAATCTGCTGCTTCCCACTAAATCAAAACATATTTGTCACTATGTTTCTTGATGGGGCTTTTTTTTGTTCCCCAAACCCTGCTTCCTATCAGCAGAAGAGAATTAAGTCACCATCCAGACCCAGATATGGAATTGAAAAGAAAAGCTGTCTCTGAGCTGCAGAAAGTTGCCTGCAGCATTTAATCTCCAGGCTGGGGTGATGCCCTGCTTTTGCTGCAGCTGTGTGTGCTTTGCAACCTCATCCTTCCCTGGGTCACTGCAGCCATTCCAGTTTTCAGGCTGCAGAATAAACCAGCTCCTCATTGCTGATATGTACAGAAAGCAGAGACCTCTGAGAGAGATTGCCATTTGCAAGCAGAAACAACCTGATTGTGCTCGTATTCCTAGAAGAGGGAGAGTGGTACATTAACATAACACAAATCCTCCAAGGTAACACATATCTTTGGGAAATACATGTTTTCTGAAGGATGGGGCCACACCAGCTGCAGCTACTCTGCTTCTTGGGGTATGGTTGCACAGGGGGGGTCTGTGTCTCAGAAAGCAAGGAAGCCAGGCTCTGCTGCACCATCTCAGACAGACATGGTGCAAAACCATACAGGACTGCTCAGGGCTGTACATCATTCCCCAAACCAGCCATGCTCACAGAGAGGCACTGCCATACCAAATATCTGGGTACTGTGCCAAGCTGGGAACACAGCTGACACAGACAATAATGAGGGGAAGCTGATGGGATTATGACTGAAAATCACAACAGTAATAAAAATGACAGAAGGAGTCACAAGCCCTTTAAGGGGCTCTGCCTTATTTGCATTTTCTTATGTTGCTTGGAAAACTTAATGAAGTTTATCTTCTGTCATTAAGATAAACCAGCTCTGTGGTGGTGCTGTCAGAGCTTCACTAATTAAAAGTCAGCCTCCAAGTGCTTAAAGCTTGTCTACACTTGAAAATTAATTCAGTTTGAGGTAGCGTATACATTTAATTTGCAGCAGCTATATTACCTAAATTAGGATATCTATTTTGTAGGAAGAATTCCTCTGAACTTGGCTCAAATTGAAACTGAGCATTTGCTTCTTTGCCTTATCCTGAACCAAGAGATCTGTGTGTAAGGAAGGATTCAGAGATACCTCTTGCTAAGTGTCCCCATGCACAGACAAGACTTGGGATGGCTGATCCACTGCACTTTCCTTTCCGAATGCTTCTCACTGCCTTGTGCCCCTTCAGCTGAGGTAAGGCCGCAAGCAACAGATGATGCATGGCTGTAAACAGTGTGCTGACAAATTGATATAGATCATAGTTACCAAATTTGTATGGACCTGTAGTGCTTACGCAAGGCTGCTATTGCAGCACAAATCCTAAATAAAGGAACCTGGACTAAAACCTTTCTAAAAAATATTTTCTTGCTATTTTTATAAACAAGAAAGTTTGGAATAGAGAAAAAAGACTATGAACATTTGGGATCGCTTTTCTTTATGTGCATTGTATGAATACAATTATCAACCAATGTAAGAAATTAATAGAAAATGAACACTAGGTAATACAAAAAAAAAATCTGTTGCCATTAAGGGTGTTTTTCTAAATAAATTCCAAGAGCTCACAACATCCAAGACATTTGGAAATTTCAGAGTACCTGAAGAGTACAAAGCAAAGTTCTTAGTCCTCCTTCCTTTCAAACCCTGCTCTCCCAGGTACGTGTCCAAGACAGAAGTATTTCTAATGCTTGCTAGTGGAATAGATCCAAGACAAGGACTAGAGAGGACATGGAGCAATGTAGCATGCACAGCTTGACCCCCGTCACCTAATCTGTATGATGTGCACAGGGTAGAAAGATGCTGTTTGAAAGGAAAGGCTGTCTCCACTCAAAGGAATGTAAGTGGGGGAAAATAAATGGTGTTTTGGGTGGTCTTTTCCAGATTGCTTTGCAGAGCCCACACAGCATAACATAGCTCCAGGTTGGTCTTTAGGCTTTTGGCAACTCCGGGCAGGAAAACCAGTCAAATTGGCAATTTTATTCAGGATCGTAAATGAAGAATCACTCATCACCTTTGTGAAGGAAATGATCACAGTGCTTCCCTCATCCGTTTTAAGCAGAGATTTTGAAGAATGTTGAAGGAAAAAGGTAG
Organism: Ifrita kowaldi; assembly: GCA_013398055.1. Classification (NCBI taxonomy): domain Eukaryota; kingdom Metazoa; phylum Chordata; class Aves; order Passeriformes; family Cinclosomatidae; genus Ifrita; species Ifrita kowaldi. The sequence continues at coordinate 318,677 of VZRS01012206.1, forward strand.
ATGGACAGCCATATCTAGCAAGAAGCGTTTGTCATATGAAAAGAAACAACTTGGCAGTCCTTGCAAGGGTGTCTGACCATTCTGCTTCATCCGTCTGACCAGGTGAAAACAACATCATTTTCCCTCTTCTACATGGAAGGGAATGGAAAGGGACTTTCCTTGCTGTTAAATACAAAACCCTTTAATCATCATCCACTCTCCACAATATTTTAGCTGATTTCCTGCTTGGCTGCCATCCATATTTGGTGGGAGTCCTCCAGCATTCTTTGTTATATGTCTGCAATGGATTCCCCCTGAGCAACTGACTGACGGTTCCAACAATGCCACCTTCCTACAACACAAATGGGAACCTCTGCTCTGGAGGGATACTGGTAAAAAAAGAGCTGCTCTCCACTCAGTTATTATTTGCTCCCAAATAATAGGAAATGCCCTCAAGTTGTTCCGAAGGATGTTTAGATCGGCAATTAGGAAAAATTTCTCCATTGAAAGGCTTGTCAAGAACTGGAACAGGCCGCCCAGGGAAGAGGCTTCCATCTTGGAGGTATTTAACAGACATGCAGATGTGGTGCTGATGTGTTGGTTTTGTGGTAAGTTTGGCAGTGCTGGGTTGATGGCTGGACATAATGACCTTAGAGGTATTTTCCAACCTAAATGATTCTGTAATTATGGTGTTATATTCCCAAAGAGAGATATTGAATGCTAATAAACAAAGCCCTAGAAATAGCACAATAAGACAACTTCCACGGATCCCATTGTTTTCCTTTGTTCTGTCCCTCTCTTCATTTTCTTATGTTTGTCTCCTATAAGATGTATATTACCCCGGATGGTCTGCAATGGACAGGGCCTGAGGTCACTGTGGCACTGGCACTGCAGGACTGCTGGGCGGGCCTCTGATGAGTTGCTGGACCCCCAGGAAAGGATATCATCCTTCTATGAAGCTAAGAAATCTCAAGTGATGGTTGTCCATCCTCCAAACACAGCCATGAAAGCTTCCCGTGTTGTGAAATCATTGTGGGGAGAAGGGGGAGGAACACCAAACACTGTTGCCCGGAGGAAAATATTCAGGAGGACTTGTACATACGCCAGTACGCGTGTGTGCACGTGTGTGTGTGGATACACGTGTGAACACTCACATGGAACAGGACCACACGCTGGCTTCCAACGAGACCTGAAGGATAACTGAGGATGCAATTGGCAGTGGTCATCCAGCTGGGATGAGGTATTCCTCCTGCTGGTATCCAACCGCTTGCTTGAAAATGAAACGCTTGGCAGTAGAAATGCGCCACAGCTGGAAAACATGAATGAGTCAAAGCAAATAAACAATCCCAAAATTAGGTTTAAACCAGAGAATAAAAATCAAACGTCATTTGAAAGCGTACTAAAATTGGCTGCTGTCTGAGAGAGCATTTAGTGGCTCAGCACTTCTCTGCTGCACTTCAGAAATTAAAGAGAGAAACAGAGAAACAGTCTTAGATGAAGCAATAAATAATGGACACTTTCAACACATAATTTGCATTTGAATTAACTAGGCTGGCTAAATTAATTCATCCATTATGAAAGGAGAATTTTACTGTCTATATTTTCAGGCTCCCTAGTGTGCTAAGTTAAACGGGCACTGAGGCAGGGACTACTGGCTTCCTAGAAATTGCTACTAAATTACTTTCCTCCCAGTTATTATCTAGTTCACACAGTTTGGAAGCCTAATGCTGATGAAAACAACTGTCCCGGGGCCTTGTCTTTTCTCCACTGTTTGGATTGTGAGGGTGAACATCTACAGCAGCACTTTGGGGCAATCTAGGCCTCACTCAGATTTTTGTCTGAAACATTTTTCAGGCCTCCCACTCCAGAAAGGTTAAATCACATAACCGAGGTTATTTTGGATTCAATATAAATTTAAAATTTTTTGAGGCTGAGGGGTGATTTCTTTGCAACATTATTTGAATTGCTTCCCTGAGAAAATTTCAGATAACCTTAAAATAGATTGTTATTAATTATATAGTTTAGAGCATCAAGAACTAACTGGAGGAAGACATAAGCTTGGAGACTTATGGAATAATCAATATATTACATTGTTCTTAATAAGGCATTTAACATTGTGTTTGCAACTACAAGCACAAGTTATATTTTCATGAATTACACCATCAGGATTTTCAAAATCATGCTCGAAAATTCCAAAAGCATTTGAAGAAAGGGAAAAGAGAAATTGTCATCTCCCCATTGCAAAGAGTGGCAGAGGAGGAAACCAGCTCGTAATTCAAACCATGTTCAGGGTAGGGTCACATCCCCCTACCCACTCCATGTCAGGAGAGATACACCACAGTAACCTCCAAATGCACCCCAGGCTCCCCAAGGGACACACTGAGGGCTAAGGGAGAGGATCCGAGCAGCAAGGCTTTGACGGGAGCACAGTTCACCAGCAAAACCTGTTTAACTTACTGGCACTTCTGCTGGTGTCTGGAGAAAACTTGTTCTGGTTGGGGAACGGGAACAAGCGAGTGATGGATGGGCACCTGGTAGCACTGCCCTTTGCTAGCGAAGCTTTTAACACCTTCTCTGGAGTCAGAGAGGAGAGAGGAGTTTTACCACATAGCTCAATTCACACAACCAGGTCAGGACAGGATGGATTTCGGCAGAATAGCGATACTCTCCCAAAACAGCTATGTTGCAAAGCAGAAGATGTGCCTGTAGCTCATACTTTCCCAAGCTTTGTGTCCCACATCCTGGTCTACCTTTCCCCAGGGAAGCACAACGCATTCCAGCATCGCTATTTTTTCCTCAATTTTTTTGTAATGGAGGAAAAATGATAGCAGTCTTTGCTGTGCCAGAGTATTACTCCATCAGCCCATAGAGTTTCCTCACTCCACATGGACCATAACTGTGGTGTGAGGAGAAGAAAGAGAAGGCAATAAATCAGTGCTACACTCCTTGCAATGGCACTACGATCCACTGTATGGAGAGCTCTGGCACCAAGAGCAAAGAGTTAGAAACATTTACACTCTTTCTTTAGATTGCCATGAGGAAACAAACTGAATTAATTGATGCCTTCTAAAGGCACCCAAATATTTTCCACTCTCCTTCCTCACTGTCTATCGATTTTTTCCGTGCAGAAAGCAAATCACATTGCAGCATAAAGCCGCATTGTTACAGAGAGTCCAAAGGGACTGTCTCCTTCCCTGTCTGCTTACATACTGAGAAGATGGGACCAGGCTTTGTGACAGTCTGTCCTTGCTGCCTTTGTCACTTCAGTTCCAAAGATTGTGTTTATATTTCTTCAGCATTAAACCTGAGAGACAAGATATGTTGTCCTGTAAGTCACATCTTTCAAGATATAAATCCATTTACAGAATTGCTAGGGTTTCTTCCTTTGCTCTTAGCTCCAGAGAAGATTAAAAAATTTACATCTAAACAGAGTGAATTTGAAGACCGTAATAGGATGGGACTTTAAACATTGATTTTGTTATTAGTGGAATGTTCCAGCACAAAGCATCTACCGCGTGCAGAGCGAGGACAGACAGACATCCTCTAGAGCAGCTAACGCCCTGGAACCTTACAGGATAACTTTTAAAAGCATTCACTAAACAAGGAGCATAGAAATTATCTGGGTGAATACATTTAAGCTACTGGAAATGATTGGCAAATGATTGACTCTTGCAAGGGCCATCTTTTAACCAAGAGCAAACTCTGCCTGCACTTGGGTGGAAAATGAACGGAGCAGATTGCCACTAAAGGGAGCGTTGCCTTCCCAGCCAGAGGCTGAGGGTGATAAAAGGGATGTTTAGACACATCATAGCGACAAGTCTGCGTTTTTAAATTTTTGTGAGCTGATACAAATCAAGGAGCCTTGAGGGAAGCGATTGAGTACTGAGCAATTCAATATCAAAGATAAGAACAAACAAAAGTATCTCACAAATCACAATTATGAGGACAGGCTTTCTCCAAGATTCATTCTAATTTTCAAAGATTCAGTATATAGTATATATTAAATATTATTTATGCGTTCCTTGAGCCTTCTAACTGAGGGAAGAAATCCTGCATTTCCTAAGCTAATGTGAATAAGGTAGTTTCCTTCCATATCAGAAGCATTTCAGAAAATTAATTCTATATCTCTGAAAAGGTCATTTATCCAAGGATGAGTGGCAGGTGCCTTAAACTTACTTGTATGTCTGTTCAGCTCAAGTGAACATAAAGCAAATCAATTCAGCGTGGTCAAGTGTAATTACCTGCTGGAACAGGATCCATCGCTTGTGTTTATTATTAACAATGCCACAGACACACCAAATTCAACAGCAATTTTGATTAGTGTGAGGTCATACACTGCTCTTCCTTCCCAAGTGCTTCCTTTTCCTGGAGTTTATAACATGATTATCACAGTATAATAATTTTATTAGTATTTGTACTGTGATAGCAATTAACTCCCAGTTATGAACGAACAAATTATGAGGTCCAGCACTAGATTAGCAGGATTAAGTTTTAGCTGGAGGGGAAAAAGGCTGTGTTTTTCTAAGAGGTGCATGTGTTTCTAGGAGCCAGAAGTGCTCACATGACTTTGGGGCCTTAGCTCAACTTTCTTTCCATTGCCTTGAAGTATTTTTTTAATACATACAGAATACACACATTGTGGGTGAACTGTTTCACTAAGCTCTGATCACCTGTGGTTATAAAAGACTTCAGCACTTACTGCTACGCTCTAAGTGTCATTTCAAGGACGTAAAAGTTGCACCACAACAATTTATGGATGAATAAGTTGTTAGATGGATAAATCTTTACTTTTAAAATAAGTTTTTGTTTGTCACTCTTTCATAAAACAAGTTAATAGAAAATGACATGTACTTCCCAATAAGCTACGCTAGGAGCTCATTAACATTTTTCTGGATTGGGTTTTGTCCCCCCTTTCTTGTATCATATAGTTTGGGGAATCCTGGATATTTTAACCCAGATGTTTTTTAGACTCTTCAACAAACTGAGAACAATGAATGCTTGTAAATGGGGTATGCATTCAATACAAAAGTCAATTCAATATATATTTATGTTCCTATACGATGCTTATGAAACTCTGAGACAAAAGAGAAAGGTTATAGATTATAAAATTATTGAAGGAAACCAGCCAACACCTTCAGCCAAATTAGGCTGATATTTACAATATACACACAACAGTCAATCATGAAGTTAGGAAGGAACAGACCATTGCAGGAGAATACCGAGCATCCATGTACAGATGAATTGCCTCCTAGCCTTCAGCACAACTCTGTGGTTACACACTGATGCTTATGTCAGTTTTATTTCTGTATGTGATGGCAAAAGTGTTCTGGTACAGTCAAACGAAAATTAAATTATGATTTAATAAGAAGAAAACCAATTAGAAATAAAGATAACTCACAAAGACAGAAACATTACACAACACAGTTAACAAATTAAGAAGGCTGACCTCATTGGAATCATTGCTAAACCTCCCCAGGAGGCAAATTTAACCGTGTGCATCAGACTACAGTTTCCCTGAAGCCCTTCCAGAGCATCAGAAACTACCACGATTCCCAAGGAGTTCTCTAATCATGTAACTTGCCTGTGTGCTATTCAGCATAAGAGCTGTTTAAAGAACAAAGGATATAATTCTATACAATGCAGAACGCCATTTGTCTTATTTTGTAGGGTTTCTGCTGAAGTCCTGGCTCTCGAGGTAGTGCAGTCAAAATCAATTCGCACCTCCATTCATCGTGCCTCGGGGATGAATGGATGCAGTCTGTGTGTCACATCCGTAAGAGCTGCTTCCATTATTCTCCAATCCCCCCAAAACAAGTATAATTCAATTGATTTTCTCTATCCTTCCGAGAAGGTTACAAAGGACAAAGCTGCGCAAAATGAAAGAGAGCAGCACCCTCCTGGTAGAGCTCCAAAAGCAGCAGGAGTGGGGACAAGCTTGAGTTAACAGAGGATGCTCATACACAGGGGCCTCTGGAGCGTGGGGGCTGCAAAGATCTGTCTTCCTAAAATTCTGGCAACTGCAATGCCAAAGGAAGATGCTTTTAGTTCTGCAGTCTTTGCCCAGTTACAACAATGCTGACTTCCTTCACTTACGTGTTTCTATAATTTGACACAATGCACAGTGGACTTCTTCATGAATGACTTTCTTATTTTGCTCAGCATGAGATGCTCCTAAGGTACGAGGAGCTCTTGCAAGACCCCACGATCCTCCCGTTTTTACCAGCTTACTGGAAACAATGAACATTTTCTGTAATATAATTTTGCCATCAGGTCTAATGGGTACACCAGAAAATATCAAGCTATGGGGAAAACACCATGATTATTTTTATTGCTTTTGATTATTTTTATTTTTCTATCAAGAGTACCCAAATGAAATGCTTCATTTCAGAGCCTGGATTTGAAAATGTTTTGTTTTGTTCTTTATTTGAAATGTAATACTACTGCTCTTTGGGGGATAAAGCCCCAAACCAAACACAACTTGCTGTTGTAAATCATGTTTCACTTTAGATCTCAGCGTTTACCACATATGGGACAAAACACCATTTTTATTCTGATCTACATGACAGGCTGTCATCAGAAGATGAATACATCCACATGGACCTAATCGGCTGTATGTACAAGGACTACATGTTCCCAAAAATTCTGCTTATTCAGTCACAATATTAAAATAGAAAAGAAAGAGTCATTGCCTGCCTTTCACAGAATTTTATATAAGCTGTTACAAAGTTTCTGATGCTTTTCAGATATAGAAAGCATTTCATACATATAGTGAGCAACAGGAGGCAGAAATACGTTGACCCAGGAATGTGTAGACTGAACAATTTCAGCAGAACAACAGCACGGACTTCACGAAGCATTTCTGTGATGGAACCTTTTAACTCTTCAGTGCCAGGATCTACAAGGCTTAAGGGATTTCACCTGCAACGTCTATAGGTAGACTTATTCTTATATACCTTGAAGTCAGTTAAAAAACCTCAAAAAAATTTAGCTCACATCATTTTAGGTCTTATCCCACCAGCTGAAGACAATACTGGCCTCCTATTTAGCGTCTTAGGTTGGACTTGATGATCTCCAATGTCTTTTCCAGCCTAGCTGATTCTGTGATTCTGATTCTTCCTTTAAAAGCAGCTTTATGCTGTGGCCAAAGTTTTGGTCTGGTAAGCACCTATGGATTTAGTGTTTTCAAGTTTTGTGACCTAAATTAGAAGCCATAATATTCCTCAGTATGCATTTCTGGGTTTCCTTCTGCCCTTCTGAAAGCATAATTCATACAGGAACAAAATGCCTTGGAACTGCTAAGAAAAAAACCCACCAATAGCTCATCAGGCACATAGGCTGATATCCCTCTGACATTTAATTCCTGTCTCCCCGTTCTCCCTTTGTGAAATCAGCACACTCTCAAATTAAATTAGACCTGAAAATCTCCTAGTCTGATAAGTGAAGAGAGCACAAATGCTCCAGGCTCAGGATGTCCCTCTCCTGCTGAGGAAAAGACCCAAAGAAGCATATGGAGGGTGCACTGGTGTTGGAAGCCAAAACTCAGCCTCCTCACTTTCCATATTTGTTTCAAAGCTTTTCCTAATCTATATTTCTGCAAATATTTTTTTCCAACAGAAACTCCAGCTTGGGGGCGTGTGTGAAAAGATGATATAACGTTTCGCAGGTGTTAGCAAAATAATTTTACAGATGACATTGGTAGGAAACCAAATGTTTCTTTGATGTTTTGATGAGTTCCTATCTCCATAATTTTCCAGCAGAGGCAGGACTCCCATTATTTCGGTATCACCCATCTGGATTTTAAAAACACCAAGTTAAACATTTTATAACCTTTCAAAGAAAAAAAGAAAAGAGGAGCTGAAAAAAGAAAAGAGAGCCTGAGCTCTCCTATGAAAGAGCTGTAGTAACAAGTCAGGCACAGTCATCCAAACCATGGAGAGGGGAGAAGAGAGGTGTTACCACAGGGACCCTTCCTAAAGACCTCCCAGAACAATTTGAGCTCTTCAGACAAACAACATGCAGTGAGACAAGGGCTAAGTTCACAACTACTTACATATTTTATATTGAGTCATAATTAGCCGCAATATATATACTTCACTTGAAACCAGCCATGAATAGATGAGTAAGTGCCAGGGACTGCCATCTGCTCCCTAAGCCATAATTAACTGCCTGATTACGAAATACATATATATTTATCTAATTAGTTTTAATAGCCCTGCTTTAGCTGGCTCTGCTCCAAAAATCAGGTGAAAAGGCACATCCTACTGCTCGGTGGAGAGAGGCTGGAGACATGGAAACTTCTCATGGGGGGCTCCTCCAGAGGCCAGCATGGCTCCAGTGGGAGGGCAGGACGGGTGAGAAGAGACACCCAAAACAGGGAGCTGCTGCCCACCAGAAGGTTTTACAGGACAACACCTGGAGAACTGCTAGGCCAGCCCCTCTCTGCCTGTGCCAGCGTGGGCCACGATGCAAAGCTTGTCTTGGGTCTCGTGGTACTGCAGGTGATGGTCAGATTCCTGGTGAGGAACCAGGATGACGAGTGCACAGGCAGGCATAACTGTGCCCCACCACTATGAGGGGACACCAACCAAATGCTGCTTCTTCAGACAGAGACCACTGATCCTTTGAGCCCATAGAATTCTACTGGCAACACGGTCCAGAAAGACTTTCTATGGAGATCAGGATACTTTGCTAATTAATTCAGGGGGAAAAAAAATTCTCTTAATATGTATTTTTTCCCAGCTCTCTCTGCAGTATAACCAGTGTTGCATCCACTGTTAATTTCTGGGTGAGCAGCATTAAGGCTTTGCCACAGGTCAGATTTTATCACATATTTCACATTTTGATTGGATCTCCGACATTTCCTGCAGCATAAATACATTTAGGGCCAGATTTTAAAAGCATTTCACATGCCAAAGGGTACATTTGACATCGATTTCCAGGGAAGCCAGGAATCCAAATGCATCAAAATCCAGTCATTCAGCTCAGTCCCACTGAAACATTTTCTGTTTCCAAGGGCTGCAGACTAGCTCAATTTTGACTTCAGATTAGGAAGCCCTATCATTATAGTAAGCATGGGACTTCTCACAACAATCCACCCATGGAAAATCTCCACAGAAGGAATAAAAAAGATGGCCTGCAGCTTCTCCATCCCTCTTTACACACTTTGTGATTTTGCAGGACCTATCTGTCAGGTTCTCTCCTGCACACCAGCAGCTCACATTATTTACATCTCCTGTGGATATCTATTTTAGAGCCTGTGCTTCCTTCCTGGAAGCAGAGAGGTTGATCCATGAGTTAGGATAATAATGTGAAGCCCCCACAAGATGCACTGCTAGGGCTCAGGGCTCCCCTGCACATACATTGAACCAGACCTTAGGTAATTGGAGTTTATTCCCACAGGGGAACACCCATACATTGGGCCAAGCTGCTGTAGCAGCTTGTAGACTTTCCACTGCCTTCCCTTTCCACAGCTGGGATTGCTGCTCAGCTCTGCTTCCCTTCCCCCATACATTACAGCTGCTTTTGCACCACCACGCTGGTGCCATCAGACCCATCAAGTGCTCCTGCGTCATTTATACAAGAGAAAAGTCCATCATCCCAGACAACGATTTCACCAAATCCATCAAAGCCTGGTAAATGAAGTGTGACAGACTCATTCTCACTTAATGCCCGTGGTGCTGCCAGGTGACAGCAGTGATGCTGATGTGGCTGTCCCACAGCAGAGCAGGTACATTAATTTAGTGACTCATACTCCTGTCTCTATTCCTCGGCTTTCTCCACCACCCCCACTGGGTAACTAGCTGTGGATGCCATTTCTTCCAGCCTGCAGGGTTAAAAAAAAATATCCTCAGAAGTCCCTTTATTTCAGCAGATGGGCTGAGATCCCCCGGGCCCCAGAGAGCCGTGTCTTTGCATGTTGGTGGGAAGGCGGAAAAGCTCTGCCTGCAGTTCCCTTGTGTTTCTGGGGAGCTGCAGGCCCCTGGCAGGTCTGGAGGAAGTATTATTGCTCCAGCACTGTGATTACAAGCTGCACAAAGCTGCTATATTGCAAGTGATGAGTGGGAGGAGGAGGAGATCACAGCTCTTTTTTGGAGGAGATGAAGGGATGTAATTTTTCAAATGGGACCAATAAACTGAGACATCTCCCCTCAGAGCCTGTTTCTTGAACACTGCTCACAGCCTCTCTCAGCCTCATAACAAGACAACTGATTAAATAAGAGAATACAAATTTCTGTTGTTCAAGTAAATAACCTGAAACAAGCTTAATTCTTCCCTCTCTCACAGAACCCACCGGCAGTCAGCTAAGCAAGATAGTTTTATCCTCCAAGATTAAGACATTTAGCAAGTTAGAAAAAATTAATTACAGAAAATCTATACCATCACCCTGGGCCTGTGTCTCTGCTGAGAAACATGCGGGCCCCTTTCCTTCACCTGCAAGCATCCTGTTCCCCATTCTTATCATTATTAATGAAATTAGAATCCCTTTCTGTAAGAACATTACCCAAAGCAACTTTACTGCTCTATTAGAGCTTTGTTTCTGCCAGTCCCTACACCTGAATCCTGATGGCCTCTCTCCAGAAAAGCATTTCTGTCTATCCTTCTGTAGCCGAGGGAACATCATCTTTGTGGCTTCCTGGGAACATCTCATGCACTGGGATTCACCAGTGCACTGTCAAATCAGGGCCGACCACTCATCTGTCCAATTAACAGCATTGGGCTCCTTCATTACAAGCAAACCCAGGGAGATATTTTATGGCACTTGTTGGAGAGATTTTGTACTTTCTGTAACAAAAGTTATCAACATGTTCTTAAAATATACACATATATACACACACACACACACACACTCACGTATATACATCGATTATTAAAATCATATTCCACTTTCAGAAATGATTTCCTGGCCCCATGATATCAGAAGTTACAATTTATAGGATCAAAGACACAGGGGTCTCACCCCGAACTTACATTAGAGAAGGACGTTCAAGTGACAGGTCCACTCTTCACAGTCATCTTGAATAACATGGAAGAAAATTCCTCAGGATGGCACAGGAAGGACCCCCTGTTAATGTACACTTTATCAGAGATTTCAGTTATGCTGGCCACCGAAGCATGCAGGATTCATGTGCTTCTTGCTGCTGCTGCCTCTACAAATGGGCACAGCCAAAGCTGTGTGTCCCCATGATCCCAGCAGCCAAAGTTCTGTGTTCCCATGATCCCAACAGCCAAGCATTTGTGGGTGTGCAAAATGCTCAGGACTCCCTCTGCATGCCCTGGCATTGAGTTGCTTTGCTTTCTCTGCCAGAGTGGATGGAATCCTCTCCTTTCCACCACTCATTTTGCCATGTGACCTGTGAACAGCCACCTGCTGTACAAAGCCACGTTACCTTTAGAAAGGCCAGAAATTCCTCTGAGTGCTGACCAGAGCGAAGCATTCCTATTTGCCTCTTTGAAACAGATCTAAGCATGCATTTGCTCTGGGAGGAAACCCAACCCTCCTCTACACACACCTCAAATACCCAGATAAAAACTTCCTCCCCAATGAGGTTTTTTTACTGAAAATAATCTCTAAGTTTAATTTTCACATTCTAAGTTTCATTTTCACTTCTCTAAATGGAAACGACCAGAGAGGGTAGGACCACCAATATTTACATAACCAGAGTAACAACAGGCTAACAATACATTAACTCAACAATCTCTCAGCTTTGCCATCCTCAGAAAGAGCTCACTGTGATGGCAAGAGCAGACACCATTTCCCTTCTCACTTGCTGAAGCACCTCTGCATCGAGCAAACGCCATCCAACTCCCCCACCCCAGGCCAGCCCTGGGGTGATTTTCAGTCGGCTTTTTGTCACCTCTTTAATCCCGAACTTGGCTTCTTGACAGTGAGCAATAAGAGCCTAGAGTGCTCTCAGAGAGCTCTCCTAGCAAGAGTCTTTCCTTAGTCAAAAACCTGGTGACAGTGTGATGCCTTAACCTGTCGACATCCCTGACACCAACCACTTTTCTCATTGATTGAGCACTTCTCTGGCAAGACTCAACCAGGGGCAAGCAGCTCTGATCTGTGTACAGTGGGCACTGCAATAAGGCTTAGTAAAAAGCAGGAGATGTCAAATAAGTTTGGTGCAGTATTTTATTCCCCGAACCTATTAATGAGCCACAGTTAAAGCTTGAGACATTCTCTGGAGCAAAAACTGACGAACCAAGGAAGGTTCAGTTGCTTGAAGCTGTGCGGACACGAGGGCATCACACAATGTGCTACAGACAGCAGACTCTTGCTGGGGAGCTGTGATTATTCCTAAAACTCTGAGGTAAAGGCTAAAACTAGGAATGACTGATGAAAATTAATTGCCCTTCCTCCACAGTCATAAACAGCTCTCACTTGCTCAAGGGAAAGACCGGGTGAGTACAGGAGCGCTGGTGCCACTAAAGCTCAGCACCACACGAGTTCCTTTTAGACCTTTTGAAAGTGGCTCGAGGCTCAGCAGGAGGAAGAGAAAAGTATGTTTGATGGCTGGGGCAGAAAAGCTGGTGGGAAGCCACATGCCCTACTGCTGAGCAATTCCATCAGTGCTACCACGGCAATAAAACTGGGAGCACAGCAGTAAGAATTAGCTGAGATTTGTGTCTGTAGCAAGTGAAAAGCTTTGCCTGAAGAAGAAGACTGGGTCCAATGTAAAGGGAGACACTATTTTGTAGAATTGCAGGTCTTAGCTTTTCTCCCCACTGCAACTGGCCTCCCTCTGTGCTGCTCTGAGCACATGCCTCCATGCTTAGCTATTATTATTCCTGTAAAGCTGTTAGGAACCCATTCACATGGGAAATGTGGAAAGCACATCATAATTCCCACCTAAATTTAGAAACTTGAGGTAAAACCAAACCAAAACCCAAATACACATGTCCAAATAGGAGTGTTAGGGGAAAAAAAAAATCCAGCCAAACCTACAGGGCAAAGTTCTCCCTGTAACCAGATCCACACATATCAAATTCAGAGCTTTTTTACTGAAAGTTTAGGTTTTGTATTTTCATCATCCCATACAAGAGGAAAAAAGCAGCACTGTGTGACAGCCTGGGAGAAGTCACCTTCACTCACAAGGCCAGTTATCTTTTTCTCCAAGGGGAGGGAAAAGTTTGACATCTTTTGAAAGACAGATTATGGCTGCAGATACGACCTTCCTATTCACAGTAGAAAGGAAGCCAAGACATTCATATACACCTTTGGTCCCCTGAGGTTTTCCTGCATAATAATGGAAATGAAGGATTTCAAACAGGATTTGTTTATGGTTTCATCTGTAGACAGCCAAAGGATTTTACTCATTCAGTCAAAAAGCACCATTCACCCAGGCTAGTTTGTACACTGAGTTTCTACCAAATTACACATACTCCTTTCTGAAATAAAGTTATTTCAGCTATCCCCCCCAAAACCATGATATCAGCTCTCAAACAACCTCTATTTGATATTTATGCTTGGACCACTGCAACTTGCTTATTCTAAATCCTAGTTTAATGAAAACTGCCAGTAATTCCCAAGATACAGCTGACAAAGTGACAAGCAACACTTCCCTCCACAACAGCAACAAAGAATTTTGCCGAGTTGGGAACTTCAAGGGAGTATTTTATAATATAAGTATCTGAACAGGATTAAAGGCCAAAGTCTTTCGCAGACACCTCCAAGTCGGGACGTACAGGATCCATACCCTTCCTGCTCAAAGAGGGTGTCTGTGTGTCACATGGGCAGGTTGTATATTTTAAAAGTCAGGGTCCCTTTTGTTCTTAGATAATGAAATTTGTTTCTTTAGACCAGTTATTATTAAAACAAGTTCTCCATAGAATTTGTCTCCAGGCCTGGAGACAATTTCAGGAAAAGCACAGCATTCGTGTTGGGTGTAGAAAGGGCACAGGCTGTAGAGCAGCCTTCTGCACTATGTTATCTTCTCATCAAATCTATAAACCAAGGGACTGTATTTTAGAAAAGAATTGTTTGAGAAAGGGTTACACCTCAGGAAACTCAGCCGTGTTACTCAGAAAGTTCCGTGTTGGTTTCAGAGTGGATTTTGTGCAGGAATCCTGCTGTTTTGCACAAAAAAGGTCACCTTAGGAAAAACATACAAAAATCCCCTAACAATACTAAGCATTTCGACTTTTACTGTTTCAAAGGGGAGAGATTTCTTGTTCCTGTTGATCAGTTGTCCTCCCTGTCCCAAAACTCAGCTGCCCCCAGCTCATGGCTGTGTAGGAATGCTGCTGAGCATGGGTACTGACACACTGCAACACGGTGCTGGGGCTTCACTCTCCTTCCCAGCACAGACAACCTGCTGGTCTCCAGATTTAGTGGGAACTTTCCCAGTCACATGGGTTTCCCCTCTGAAAAACTGCACTCAACAGAAACAACCTCTGGGAAATAATTTATTTTATTGGAGTCGCTTTAATCTTAACATCAAAACAACCCGATGGAGTAAAAGAGCTGCAATAAATTGAAAACACTGTGAGTTTTGCCTTTGCAAAACCTCTTCATTTTCATCTTTCTTTGCCTTCCTCCAGGGCAAAAGAGAAGGTCAACATCCATGAATTTCTTCGAGGAGAGAAACTCTTTTCTCAGCCCTCTCTTAATGCAATCACATTGCCAAAGCTACAGGTTAAATGAGTTCAGTGACCTGTCTAATCACAAGGTATAACTTACAGAAGACGTGACCACTCCACACTGCATCCATAAATGCAGAACGTGATTTCCTCTCTGCCACCAAGACAAATGCTGGTTTGTGTCTCTTCCTGCTCATGAAACAGCTACATTCTCTGAGTCCCACGGAGGCAGCAGCCAGTACTCCTCCCAAACCCTGTGCAAAGGTGGAAGCACTGTCCCTTTGGGTCTGGGGAGGTATAACCCCACAACGCCCCTCCCCAGCTCTGCCACTGTAGCCCAAAATTCCTGGCTTAGCCCTAATAACTTGTTCAAGGTGACCACACCAGCCACTTTCTCACAGTGCAAAAAATGCTTCCCATGGTAAATGTAGAAAAGTGAAAACACAAAACAGGTAAGACTTGAACATGACGCAGCCTCCAGTCCAGAAAGCCCTGGCTTGCCAGGAACACGGACAGCACACATGGAGTACACACACCTTGCTTCTCCCACCACTTCTGAGCACAGCATCAGGTGTGGAAGAAAGGCGGGAAAAAAGAACAAAGGTGGGGAAAAGCAGTTATTTTGGGAAGTACAGCTTGCATTTCACCTATGGTCATCCAGCAGCACAAGCTGTTCACTGGGAACAGCTTTGCCAGGAGACAGCTGAGCCAGCTCCTAAACATTGCCTTTAATTTCTAAAGTGGCCCCCATGAGCCAGGACAGCTGCACAGTTAATTCTTCTCCATAAACCATTCCCACGTCCATGCACATGATGCTGCCCTGCAGCTGGAGCTGAGTAGCTGCATGTGATTTATTACTGTCCCTCAGAGGGCAAAGCCCAGTGCAGGCACAGAGAGCACCCAGCACATCCAATATGGGAAAGGGACACCAAGCCCAGCCTGCAAACAGCTCCCAAATACCCCAAGGCTGGACTGCTTGAAACTGCAGTTGTGGAGGATGATCTCTCACACTGCTTCCAAAAGGAATGTCCCCTCTCAGCACTGAAATCCAGCATACAGCATCTCTGGGCTCCATCCGCATGACTCCAGCCAGGCTGTGTATTTCTGCCCATGTGCTCACAGCTGGAATTGAATTCTTATCCACGAAAGGCATTTTTGGGTTCTTTCTGGCCTTTGAGAAAGGAACCATCTCACAGTGCCTCTGCAGTCAGAGAGCGCTGGCAGAGGCAGACACATCTCTCTGCTCTTCTCTAGCTCACAGCAAGGCAGATCAAGGGACTCAAAACCTCAGACAGAGGTTTTGTAGTCTGTGGCTGGGAGAATTGGAGTCAAAAGCAGCCTTTCACTTGTCAAATTAAATCTCCCTGTGATGCTATCAAGCATTATGGCTCCTGAAGAAAGAACGGAGGTGTGGTGACATGCACAGAACCAATCTGTTGGTTTTCACATAGAAATGGCAAAGAGAAGACAGATTTCTTAATTCCCATTCTTTTAAACCATTCTGAACACCAGAATAAATCTCTACCCCCTCTTTTGAAGGACAAACACACCACCTCCATAATTTCTCGCTCCAAGGTGCAGCCCTCTGGTGATGTATACCTTGCTTGGGAATTGCCCTGTCAGGGTGGATGTCCTGTTGTGGTTTCTTTTATCAGCAAATAACACCACCCATGGCCAATATCCCTTTAAACAGTCCTAAGGCTACCAAAACAAAGTCTACAAAACAAATGCTACACCAGAACTATGACTGGCCCAGATGGGTTTAACCTACTCCAAAGCAATAGTCTGTAATTTTATCATTCCTCAGCAATTATACCGCAGTAAGGACATGTCACCACCTCCATCCTCTGCCCCAGCTCTCGCCCCTCACCCGCCAGGTGCAGCAGGATTAGGAAATACCACACAGCTCCTGCTCTCCCCATGCCCAGCCACTCTGGTACTGTCCCTCTGGGCCATCCCATGTTTTCATCTTCTGTGTTCACCCTCAGCCTGCTTCCCCTCCTCACCAAGCAGGAAGAAAGTAAATACCTCTTACAATCAGTTTACTGAGCAAAGGGTGCTCTCTCATCCTTACCTTGATCTTTGGAGATGCATCTGTCTGCCACCTCCAAAGAGCTCTCCAAAGAGCTAAGACATCTCCAAAGAACTCGGCCCCAGGCAGATTTTGGGCATGGAAAATGCCAGGTCAGACATGGAGAGCTACAAAGAGCAGTGAAGTCCAGGGCAGAGACAGGTAACTCCCGCATAAGTCAGCCAATATCAAGCTTAGCTACTTCTTACATGAAATAGTAAATATTGGAAGGAAGCATGCTTGTTTGACCAAATGTTGTCATTTTGCAGTTGATTTAAGAGCACCAAATTGAATTTGAAAATGCTATTATGAGAAAGGTTAAAAAAATAAATAAATTTTAGTAGATACAGCCTTAGGGGCTATTTCAATTTTCTCTGGGCCAGCTTGCTCACTCCTCAGAGTCAATGTAGATCAAAAGAATAATTTATAAGCTTTAATGAGAATATTGATTTGTAAGGTTCCTTCTCTTCATGTGAGCAGGGAGGGGGGAAGGAGCCCTGCAGGCTGTGGCCAGAGCCTTGTTGGAGGCTATAAACCTTCCTGGGACACAAAGAGCCCACGCTGGGATGGGGAAGGTGCTCGATGCAGCACAGACCCTGCTCCCAGCAAGGATAGACACCAGTGTTTCCAAACAACTCACCGTCTAATTTGTACTTATGCAAAAGAGCCGTCCCATAACACAAATCATCGAGCAATTAACATGCAACACTTCAGCACAACTCTCCGTTGCTTGTTGTTGAACAATCTTCAATGCCATTAATGAGAGCTAATTAAATCAATCAAGTCACCGCCGCGCTCAAACACGACCGCAGCTACTGAAGCGGTATCAGATCGGGAGCGTTTTCCCAGGCACTGTGAGTATCAAGATGCACATTTATCATGCTGTCCTTCCACCATACATCTGCTCTCACTGCTGCGTGCTTCATTTATCATATGTTGTCACCGTCCCTACCCCCAATACATCTAGGTGTCAATTAATTCTTCCCCGTGCGGCTCGAGTGCATCGCGCGGAATAATCTCTGTCTCAATATCCATCCACGAGCTGTCCTCACCCGGGAGCAGCAGCGCTCAGCCACGTCCCCCAAATTACGTGCCTGGGACCATAACCTCTCTGTTTCTTTATTGCAAGTTATTAAGCCCCTAAACCACCTCCACACACTCAGGTAATTTTCAGGGGAAGCAGTGGAAGTTTGGGCTTCTTTCTCCCTCTCTTTCCCCAGGCTTGACAGGATATTTGGAATGCAATTCACCAAAATAAACTTTCCTGAGAAGAGTTTCCAGGAAAACCCCTCGGGTGGATAATTGCTGCGGACTTTCAAAATGCTTTTTATGATTGATGAATATTCAAATAACAGATTTCTCTCCATGTTTGCAGTACTAGGCAATGGCATTTCTGCTACACCAGCAGCCCATGTGCCTCTTGCTCCATTACCATGAGCATGCAGGGGAAGGAAAGTCTTTTTCTAAACAGGAGCATCGTCTCTCATAACATTTGGTCTCTATTTATGTTTCTGCTCTGTCTGGCTAACTCTCCTTTTTATTTACAAATCAGCTATATTAATGTGCTTTAATTTCAACATTGGTTGTTTATTTTAAAGATGAATCAGTTGGCAAAGGCAAGAAACCCCGCCTGAACAGAAAGCAGCACCAGCTCCAACACCATATACACACTTGTCCTTATTCAATAGCAGACTTAAAATTAGTGGGTTTTTGACTTCACAGACATACCTTGTGGCATTTTTAATGTTTTAGTTCTAAAAATACTGACTTGCAGGCCAGAGAGGGAGCAGGTAACTAATGCAGTGTTAATTTCTTGGCAGCCCTTGGCCATGGAAGTGCATCCCCTGCCCTGTGACCATGGAGAAGAGAGGTGGGGCAAAGTCCCTGCACGTTTCCCAGAAAGAAGGACATGAAGGAAACACATGCATGGAAGCAGAGTCCCTGGGAAGAGCCACACTGACAATCTGTGTGGAATCCCAGCCCAACACAAAAACAGTTACAAAAAGAACACCTCATTAGAGGTAAAGAGGTAAAGACTGCAGTGAGTCACAAGCCAGAAATTTCCGCAAGGGGTGTAAAGGCCCACATGAATTTGCAGTGGCTTTATCCTGGCTCTGCATCCACACAAGGAGTGAAGGGCATATAAATTACCCTTATGGCTTGATTTCTCCAAACCTGGCACTCTGGGAAAAAAAGCAAAGTAATGCTCCAAATAAACTGCCTTACACTGGCAGGAGACAGGCTGAACAGGGAATCAGTTCTTATCCCTCTGTGCAAAAGAGCCTCATCTGAACACAGCCAGGAATAATAATTTGGGTCATTATTATTAATTATTATAGCTGTATGCAAGCTCCCAGCAGAGATGAATGCCTGGGGTCCCTTTTCACCCATCATCCAGCTGCAGAAGGACCCAAGAGATGAAATCAAGGCTTTCTATGTCAGAAGAGATGACAGCATATCATTAGGCATCACCATACAGGAAAGCAACCAGCGTTTTCAGTCCCTATGACCTCTCTGGGTACAAAGAACAAGAGGGTTTTTTCTTTCCTTCCTCCATACCCAATTCCTTCCACCACTGAGCACACAAAGTTAAAGGTGCTGCAGAAGAGACAAGTAAGGCATTTCCCTGCTTTAGCATTGCTACTCACAGAGCAGCAGCCAAGCCTGCCCTAGGAAAACATTCAGGAGAGCTGATCACGAAGCAGAAAAGCCTTAAAGAAAAGATGGAAACCTCAATACATTTGCAATGTTTGCTTATTCTGTTTTTTGCAGATTGACACTCTCCTTCCCACGTCTGAAAAAATGAATTTTCTGCCAAACTCCCATTTTCTGTTGTGAGATTCATATGGGGAACAAAGCCTCACTCCTTGTGGTGATGATCACAGAGACCTGACATCCAAAACCCAAGTTCCACGTAGTGCTACATCTCACAGAGAAACTTCAGTCCTGACCCCACCACATCAGTCTGCTCATCCGATACATCCCCGCATCTCTGTGTTCTCTGCAGCAATTTTAAGGCCACGGCAGACTTGTTCATCGAATAAATACTGCACAGGTCTCTCCAACTTCAGAGAGGATCAATGGACTTCTTTCCTCAGAGGAAGGAGTTTGATGAAATCCTTGGTTTAATCCCCCTAATATCATTTAGTTGAGTAAATTTATGTGACTAAAAGGATTCTGTCAGTTGAAAGCATTTCATCAGGCGCATACACATAATTTGAGTGACAAAGTGATTTTTTGTCAACAAAATACTGCCTGGCACACGTACAGAAGTTTGTTTAGCAGTGAGCGAGTACACAGTAAAGGCAGGAATCAGATCATGAAGATTATGCCGTTATAAAGAGACAAGAAGGAGAGAGAAATTATCTGTTTGGTGCCAGACTGTGGGAAGTAGTTTACATGAAAGGAGAGAGAGTTTACAAGGCAGCATCAGCTTCCTGTGGGCCTTTACCGTTGGCATAAATCAAATCACTGACACAAAGCCACGGTCACATTGCACGCGGGTTTCGCTTCCTACCCTTCTTTTGATCCTGCAGCTGGTAGATCTGTTTAATGTGTTAATTGCAAACTCCTCTGGTCTTTCTCCAACATTTCTTCTGTTTACTGGTGTGTCTGGCATCAGAAACATGCGAATAAGGCAATGGAATTCTGTCGCCTCTTGCGTAGCATCACGCCTTCATCTAGGCAGCTTTGAAAGAGCACCAGCAGCCAAACCTTAGCCCCAACTCTGAAAACCTGTGGATATTGCAAGAAAAATACCCCAGGGCTGGGCGTCTGGGGCCCAGCAGCCATAGAATCATAGAAGGGTTTGGATTGGTAGGGACCTTTAAAGGCCCACCAGTCCAACCCATTCCACTAGAGAGCAGGGACACCTTCCACTAGATCAGGCTGATCAGAGCCCCGTGTAGCCTGGCCTTGAATGTTTCCAGGAATGGGGCATCTTACAGAAAACAGGCTGAGGTCTATGGCCAGGACAGGTCAGATGGGACAGGGAGCTGGGTGCTGTATCAAGTAATTCAGAACTACAGGGAAAAGAACAAAAAGCAGGGAGGGAGGACACAGATACTCAGTTCCAAGGAAGTAGAGATTCAAGGGGCAATATGCAGGAGCATGGAAAGGAGTTTCCCACAGTGAAAATGGAGCATGCAAAAATAAAAACACACAAAAGAAGCAGTGAAGTTAACAGCAGAGAACAGAGCTACTAAACATCACCTGTCCTCAGAGATGCTGGCAGGCAGAGGAAGGAGGAAATCTCAGAGCAGCTTTATTTGTTTGGTGGAAGTGCTTTTGATTTCCCAGCCGTGCAAGAGCACCAGCAGGAACCCCCAGCCGGGGAGAGGCCGGGCAGTGCACGTCAGTGTTTGTCACCCACGCTAGGGTGGAGCAGCTTCTCCCGAGCCTTCAGGGTGCTACAGAAACATTTTCCTTTCCTGATCCCGGAGGTCAGCAGAGCAGCAAGGGAGAGAGATCCAGAGTGCTGTGGTCAAGAAAGCGCCTTTCATACATCAGAAAACCTTATTTGTGACATGAAAGGACATGAGGTTCCTACAGGACTTGGGAGCTGAGTTTTGCCTGCCTCCTGCTGAGGCCGGCTGTGCCCCCAGCACTTGCCATTTCCTCCTGTGCCTCACAGCGCCACACAGCAGCTGTCACTCACTGACCCATCTCTTCCAGCACACCCTCTCTTCAAGTTACCGCATAAGGTTGTGCACTGCCACAGTAATTCTGAAGCCTTTGAGCTCTACTTGGGAGTTTGCAAGGGGAGCTGAAGTCTTCTGATAGGAGGAGCTTAACCAAAAAACCCTGGTTTTCACATCTGGCAAGCAGGGTTTACATATCTGGGTAAGTATTGTCCAGGAGAGAAATTAAATTAGTTGCATCCTTCTTCCTCCACAGCAGCACTTCAGCTGAAGCTGTAATGAAGAAAAATCTCACAAACTAGCCTCTGGCAACCAGAATCATTGGTCTGCTATCGATCCAGAGTGTGATTTAATAGGGTGGAAAAGCAGGCACAAGTCCCTCTCTAGGCTAGGGAAACCTCACCTCATCCTTATGGGTTCTGCTGGCCCTATCCTGTTTCCATGCCACCCTTGTGCATCTCCAGCTCAAGCCCTGCACATGCATTTCACCTCCAGGAGCCCTGAGAGGGTGGCTATACCCCAACAGCCAGCACTACTCATGAGAAAGTCCTCAGGACTTGTGAGAAGGGGAGATTGTTCAGTTCTGTGCTCAGCTGCTGAACCCGAAAGCCTGCAGGTTTAATCTCCCTCTGCCACAAAATGTGAAGAGATTCAGAATTCATCAGGCAATTTTTGCAGACTCTCCCACCCAAACATTTGCTTTGGAAAAGGGTTTGCTCTCGCTCTGCTTGCTGACATTTGCATTTCCACACCAATAATTGAAAGCTGCAGCCTCACCACAAAACACCTTGAAATTTACAACTATTGTCATCAACAGGAACTGCAAAATTAAAACCCAAGACCCTCCCTCCCATCAGTTTTTCCATCCACAAGCCCAGCTCTGCCTAAATTGTGCAAAAGCCATAAAAAGGAGCTGCATGCACCAACCCATAAATCCCAGCTGTCCTGTCTCCCCAGCCTAATGCCAAGTGATAAAGATGCCCCAGAGTTTATGTGGCTGCCAGTGCCCCCCTCCTCCCCCCTTTGTTGATTGTATACATAAATAAAACCACAATGATCTCATTTGAGTCCCTTAACCAGCAAAAGCAGGAGCTGGAGCCCCAGCCAGCCTAGCTGGAGTGACTCACAGTGATTTTTGATTGAAGCTGACTATTAGCGGATACAATTAAGATGCCGCTTCAGTTTAAAGATGAATTGGCCATGCAGCGACAAATTGTGAATGCTTATTGCTGCCATGCTGAGGCAGGTAATCAGGGAATGAAGTTGTAATTGTGGCACCTCTTGTTTTGCTCCTGCTGGAGCACAGAACGTGAGATTCAATTTAACAAACAATTTGCCACACGGCTCATCCCTGCTGGGTGGGAAAGCAAGGCTTGCTGGCGAGGCTTCCTTTGAGTTCTGCTCCTTTTTAAACCTGTTATAAGTAAAACTGGCACTTGCTTCAACCTTTGCACCAAAGCAGAAAGGAAGAGGAGAAGCCCAGGAGTATTGCTGATGGCGTATTTGAGAATGTATCTTGGGCTTCTTCCAGAGATGATGAAAAAAAGAAACCCCAAAAACATACTGGAAACGTACTGGAAAACCCCAGAAACATACTGCAAAGTATCATCATTCTTTTGATGCTTTTTAGGTCTTTCTGACCTTCTCTGGAGAAACCAGAGGGCAGCTGGGCCAGCATGTTGGAACAGCAAATGCCAGTTTGGGCAAGTGGGGAGGGATTTACATATGCGGAGAGCTGCTCTGCTGCTGCAGGAGATTCAAGTTACAGCCCCTGGATGATCTTTAAGCCAATTATCCTCTTTTTTCCCCCCAAGGGTGAAAAAAGCAGCTGCTTTTGAAGCAGCAGCTCTTCAGCAGCTGGCTTTCATCCTGCTGCAAGGGACAGAGTGCAGAGATGCTCTGCAGGGCTCAAGGGGCTGGTGTTCAAAGGACTCCAAAAAGACATTAGAATCAGAGATCTCCTGGACCAGACTCACAGTGAAGAGCTTCTTTAGCTTTGTTTACCTCTCTTTGGGATCCATCCTTGCATACAACCAATACCTCCAAGTTTCTAGTTCAAACCTGGCTTCTCCAACAAGGCCAATTCCATGGAGGAGTTACAGCCAGCCCTTACAAACTCCTCCTGCTTTACTGTTGTTAGTGACTCATAACCAAGTAACTTATTTAAACTCCCAAATCTCAGCAATTTTATTATGTTTCTTTAAGGCTAAACATGTATTTACACGTTTTGAAATCTCAGAGCCAACCAGGACCAGCTGCTCTTGTTACTTCAGGATGTAGACATTGGCATCACCTTTTTCGCCAAAGGGAGGACAAAGAAAGTTGTCCTCCAGTTGCTAGTCTGACCTAGGAAATGAGGGCATCAGCTGTCACAGAGAGGCCCCTCTGTTTATCTGTTTTTAAGTGGCTCAGTTTTCCCTCCTCACAATCACACAGGAATCATAGAAATCAGAGAGCACATGGGAATGTTCAGTGGTTGGTAACTGCAGAGGCTCTGATGGAAACCTTATAGAAAATAGCATCTTCTATTTTCCCTCTTTTTTTTCCTCTAAGTACTGCTGGTCACGGTCTGCAGAGAAGATATTTTCTTGCCTTCAAGCAAGAAACATGGGTCCAATATCAGCTGGATCCTGCTCTTCACCCCGTATCAGCCTTGGAAAAGCCCCAAGGCAGTCAACAGCAGAAGTTGATGGTACTTCAGGCAAGTGCAAATCAAAGGAGTGAAAACCTCATCTAATTAAAGTTTAGTGTTTGGACAGAGGCACGAGCTGTGTGCTCTGACAAAGCAGAAAGCAGAGGAGCACAAATGTTTTGCAATTTGTACGTGAGCAGTGCTGAGTACTTGGGGGAGGATGAGGGTGATTTTCTTTTAAGGGAATGATTTGTCCTTTGGAAATGCTCCTCTCCAACATCTCCCAGGCAGCAGCCAGCCTGGCCTTACTGCAGAGCCTTCCCTTGCCCAAATGTCTTGCAAGAGACCAAGAACTGGCCCAGATGTGGTATCCATTACAGGGCAAGCATTCTGAGGCAAGATGATGCCTCCTTACCAATTCTTATTAAATAGCCACCATTGCACTACGAGGTTTCGTTTGTTGCCCTGCTGTTACAAAAACCAAGACTAAACTTACTCTTAAGCAGCTATCTCGCCTCTCTCAGCTGATAATTAACACATCTGACTCTTATAGAAAAACTATCCACGGGTTTCCATTTAAAGGAGCAGAGAATGAACAGCAAGGCAATGTTTGGACTGGTACATATATTGAATGTAAAGCTTTTGGGCTGTTCAAATGAGTGTTTCAGGTGTGCTGATTTTGGTGTGAAGGCTGCACCTTGAGGCAGCCCCACAGCTGAAGCCCCGAACAGAGAGGGTACTGCAGGAAAGGCTTCTGGAGTTATTTAGCAGCTGGATAAGGAAAGGAATAGCAGGTGCTTGGTTTGTAACCCCTGCCTGCCCCTTGACAGCAGGACTTGCTCCCTGGGCAAAGCTTGGGAGCTGTGAGTTTAGATCAGCAGGAACAATACAGACATGGAATTCATAATGTGTCCTTCAGGTTGCCCCAGACACCTAATTCAGGTGCAGATTACAAGAAAAAGAGGCCTCTGTGTCCCAGAAGGCACCCCTCTTTGATACCCCGAGTTGGCTAGAGACAGACACTGCAAATATCCTTCCTTTCTGACACAGGCGGGTCATGTTCAGCGCTCTGCCGTACAGCCGGGCAGGGAAATCAGGCAGAGCAAGGTCGAATGGCTCACCTTGCAAATGCTGGCATGAATACTTAATCTCCTGTGAGCAGTCTCACCAGCTTCAATACAGCTGTAGATATTTAATCAAGAAGAGAAAAGATCTTTAACCCACTGCCTGCCTCCAAGGGGACTTGGGGGTGGGAGACAGAGAGCACAGTCCCTCACCTGAGCCACCCCCACCTGCAAGCAGCCTCCTGCAGCACAACTCCAGCACCAACCTGAGCATCACCACCGCAATGTTTCCAGTTACACAAAGCCCTGGCAGAGCCGAGTCTTTCTGGTTTTCACACACAGAAGGTTGCAATCACATTTCCTGGCAAATCACTCCTATTATCCCAAGCACCAGACACAGCAGTTAATGTTCTCCAATTCAATAAACCATCAATTCTACCACCACAAAGGGAAAAATGCTAAAAACCACCCCTCGAAACAACCTCACACAATAAATAGACAAAAAAATCTCCTTACACCCCTTTGGGCTTGCTCCCTGCAACATGGGTGAGTTTCCAGGCCCTGAAGAGATGCCACACTTCTCCCAGCCAAGGAAAAACTCACAGGCACCCCAACCTGAGGCCACTGCAGATTGGGCAGCCCTAAATCCATCCCCACCTCCTGTTTCCCCCAGCCTCAGCCAGCTGCTGAGTGATTTAGGAACTCCTCCTCTTCTTCCTCCTCCTCATTCTCCTCCTCCTCATCATCAGTGAGTGGGAGCAGACACTCGTGCAGCCCTGAGAGGTACCACCCCAAACCAGCCCTTGTTTCTGAAAGCAGCAGGTGACCTCTTTAAGGTCTCTCTGTGCTGCCCCTTCAAGACATGGAGGGAGCCCCTAGGCTGAGCTTCCAAAAGGCTGTTGAGAATCACTAAAAATGGAATTTGTGCCCTAGTTAGAGCTGAGGAAAAGCAATTCCTAAGTCAAGCTGCTCAAGTTCGTCATATCATGGAAACACAAGCCCTGCTGAATCATAATCCACTGGTTTTATCTTCCCGGGGCAGGAGACAAAGTTATACAGAAAATGTTGTCTACAGACATCTCTATTTGGAAACAAATGCATATGTTACTGCACTAAATTGTCTCAGCTAAAGGAGATGGAAATTAGATCATTTAAAAGCAGAGAGCTCTCCCGTATTGTTTCAGCAGAATCATCTCTTTTACATAGCCAGGCAAGGGGCTCATTTTGGGGGAAAACAAACACATCTTTTACGATTATGGCCATTCAAAGCTGTTTCTTGCACTCTAAATTGTTGCACATGAAGGATCAATGGCATTCTCAGAAGATGATTTAATTAAAAACTCCTCCTTTTTCAAGTTGAGATCTGCAAAACCTCTCTGAATGGCTGATGGATGATTTGCTATTACCTTGCCTGCTTTCTTTTTAATATTTTTTTTTCCAGAATTTTAATTGCTGCCATTTGAGGATTATTGATTACCTGTAATTGCTCCTTTTCTCAGGCATCTCCCTAGTTATCTCCAGCGAAGTGATCTCTGCAAAAGACAAAAGCAGAGTGCTTCAGAACCTAATGGTTTTCCTTGGCTGTTAATGAACACTGATAGCTTGATACCTGGACACTGCATCGGCCTGAACTTTGAAAGTGGTTCAGCCTGAAAATTCCTTTTCCTTAAGAAAAGACACTAAAAGCACCGAAAAACCTTTTCATACACCAGTCACATTAAACAGAAACTAGACCAAAGGAGTCTTTACAGCACAGGACACTCCTGAGTGCAAAGAAAAATCCCCCCCTGCCTTCCAGAGCAGGCACTCACTTCACATTGATGCCATTCCCAGAGCTCACAGGCATCCAAGGCACAGCCACCAGATCCAGAGGAACTGGACCAAAGGGGATTTTATTTTTTAAGCTCCTAATTCTGTCTGCACCGAACAGCCCATTAGACAAAGAAGTTTGCTCAATTTACCAGTGCTCAGCTCACAAGCTGCTGAGAGCTTGGACTTGGTTCTGGATTCTGCAGGAGCTGGAGACACACAGCTGTTTCCCACCCCCTTATTTACAATCCAATTTCCATGGAAATGTTTCAAGCATGCAGCAGAATCACCCAGTGCAAAGCTCATTTTCCTCCTTAGGTCTTTTTATTTGCATTTCAGGTACATTTAGAAGCTCACATTTCAAAACACAGGGTCAAAAGTGCTGTTAGGCAGGGAGCATCAAGTGCAACAAGCATGAAGCTGCCCTTTGCTGCAGGTTTAAGGTAATGCTTTCAGTTTACTCTGAGAATTGCGATCTCAGACTACAGCAAATGATCCTGTTAGAGCTGATCTGATAATTCTGGTGTACCTTGGTATAAAGATAGCCTGATTAAACAAAAAACCCACCCTGCATCATTAATTTCACAGCAATTATTTTTAGGAACTGATCATCAGCTAAGTGGGAGTTCATTACCAGATTTTGTCTGGAAATAAGTTTTAGATAGTGAGTGCCTGCCCACGAGACTTAAATAACAAAAACTATGAAACGTGGTGGTAGAAAGTTGAGAAATTACATCCCTTAATTTTTTTTCCCAGCGTGCCCTGACACTGACCTGCAGCCCAGCGGGGAGGACAACACCACGTTCAGCTCTGCCCTGGCCCCGCCACTGCAACCAGGTACCACTGTGCCATGGGACATCCCTCTCACCCACAGAGTGCACGAGCATCCCTCTGCCCTGGGAAAACTGGAGACAAGAAGCTGGAGCAGTTGGAGGCTGCAGAAGCTTTGGCCCCCGCACCCCGCAATGGGCTCGCAGAGCCAGCAAACCTTCCCGCGGCATAACCACGTGGCAGAGCACTTGTAAAGGATACTGCTGGAAATGTAAATGGAAGTGTAGCAGGCAGCAGGGAGACACATGAAGGGAATCTTGGATATCTAATCCAGTTGGAAAAGACAGCTTGGGTAGGCAACTAATTGGGAGCCATGGGAAAAGCTTTCCCGGCTGCACGCAGCAAGCGGCTCAGAAAGGACTGAGCTACAGGTTCTCTGCAAGAAAAAGCTGACTGTTAAACTGAGTACAGTACTGATGGTAAATGCATTTCATCACCAAATTATATATCTATAAAAAAAATACAACGGAGAAAAAGAAAAAGAAAGTATGAGTCAAGCTATCTGAGCCATTTTTCACTTTTCTAGGGAAAATTTTCTGCCAGTACACCAGTAGATACAGCAGAGGTGGGAATGTTTTCACCTAAATAATTGCCAGTAGGCTGAAGCAATTAATTTTCTTATTCTTTTTTCAATAAAAAAGAAATTAAACACTGACACTTATTTAGTAAAAATGATAGCCAGGACAATGGTTTTGTTTTGTAACAATGTGATTTTTTTTTTAATACACATGAAAACAGTTCTTACAGTTCTACATCCTGAAAAAGAGTTGTTTATTCTGTAGAAAAAGATAAAGATTAACCATTAAATTTCCGGGATGACCTTCATTATTAAATCTCTTTTCTGCTGTGAGCAGCAGACATTCTTAGGGCATGTGCTGGCAACTTCAGCTGCCTTTACTCTTGAGTGCTTTAGTCCCACAAAGGAAGACTGACACCAAAACCAGGGAAAAAAGATCGTGAAAGAAGTGAAGATGTTCTTCTGGGTACAGAAGTCAACTTAAAAAGCTGGACTGTCCAGTCAGTGCCAGTCATGCATTTAACAACTGCAGGGACTTAAAGAATTAGGTGGGGACAGATCCCACTTATTTGCCACAATAAGGCAACATTTGGAAAGTTATAACAGAGCAAAATGTGGCATAGACATAGAGGGGCAGAGAGCAGGGTTGGAAGGAAGCAACAGAGGATTTCACAGTGGACTCCATCTCGAAGGCTTACTGTAAATATTATCCCTGTCCAGCTGGGGGAAGTTTCTTGCAGTGCTTTGGCAAATCATCTTTTTTTGCTGTTGTCATCAAAATATGTTTCAAAGGATTTTTTTTTTCAGGCGATTCCAACTCAAAAGTTTGGCTTGAACCCTGCTTCTTTGGAAGGCAATCAAATTTTTCTTTTGCCTTCAGTCAGGCCAGTGTTGGGCTGACAGGGAAGTGGATGGACAGTGAGTAGGTGTACTGTGCACACCTGTGTATCGACAGCAGAGAAGATAAAAGTCACTCCTGTGACTGCCATTAGGGACTTAGGGAAACCTGAGAAGGGACAGGGAGCACTTTCTTCACATTATCTCATGTGCCCAAATTAAGAGGCAGACACAGAGTGGTCGTTGGTATCTTCCCCCAAGTAACAAGTGATAGGACAAGGGGAAACGGCTTCAAGTTGCACCAGGGGATCTTTAGATTGGATATTAGGAAAAATTTCTTCACTGAAATTAACAGTTAAGCATTGACACAGGCTGCCCAGAGAAGGGGTGGAGTCACCAGCCCCAGAGGTATTTAAAAGCCACGTAGATGTGGTGCCTGGGGCATGAGTTAGTGGTGAGCCTGGCAGTGCTGGGTAATGGCTGGATTCAATGATCTTAGGCTTCCAACCTAAATGATTCTGTGACTGTGTAAGTAAGAAGAGTGAGGCAGAGCACTCTCACTGAAAAGCTGGCTGTACTAGACAGGCATCTGCATTTGATGCATTCATTCAGATGACGTGCATGTGAAACCCGTCCCTGGTGCAACGCAGTTAGAGCAAGGGCGCGCGCTGGACCACCTGACTAAGCAATGTGGAAGCACATTCACTGCTAACTGAAGTAATACATCAAGCCTTGACTTGCTTCACCAAGATCCTGGAAAAAAATCACCTTGTGGGATGGAAGAGCAGCCACTAGGTGGGATAACAGCCTAGCAGGCAATGTGCCTGGGCGATGCCTGCACCCAGCCTTGGGCCAACATGGCTCACCGGGGTCCCACAAATGAAGCCCTGCACTCTGTGTCAAACCTGCCTTGGCCAGGGAGCAGGTTTAGGAGACCACAGCATGTCTTGAAATATTCATACCTGTCCTCTGTAATTCCTCAGTTCACATGCTAGCGTTTTTAGAGCTGTACTATTGCATAGTTCCATAACTAAACTTGCCACATTTTCGAACATCCTAACAGGGCTGTTTCAGAGCTCGAGCAAAAACTGTAATACCACAGTAAAAGAAATGGACAAAACACTTGGAATCAAAGAATCTGGCTTAATTTGCATCAGAAGGAATTTGACCTATAGATTTTTCTTCTATGCTTTATGGAGTAAGGGGAATAAAAAGTGATAGTCCCACTTTCATATTTACAACACGTCTTTCATGCATATTTAATGGCATTGTTTATAAAAAATGCATTAACTGTTCTGTTTTGCTTCAGGCAGAGGGGATCCTTTACAGGATAGGCAGCTTAATTTGGATCTTAACGACAACGTTCCACGAATTAATGTATTTGGGAGACGAACTCCAGAGCAAAGATGTAAGAGCGGGAGCTTGGCCTTTGCTCATGAATATTCTTAAGGAGAAAGGAAAAGGTTTTTTCCCTCCTTACAGTTTAAAGTAGATCAGAAAGCTCCCCAAAAGAGCAGGAGGGAAGCCAACTGCTAAGCAGGGCATGTAGTGACAGGACAAGGGGGAATGGCTTCAACTGTCAGGGGGCAGGGTCGGATTAAATATTAGGAAGGAATTATTCCCTCTGAAAGTGGTGGGGCCCTGGCACAGGTTGCTCAGAGAAGCTGTGGATGCCCCATCCCTGGAAGTGTTCAAGGCCAGGCTGGATGAGGCTTGAAGCAACCTGGACTAGTGAAAGGTGTCCCTGCTCATGACAGGGGGTTGGAACTGGATGGTCCTTAAGGCCCATTCCAAACCAAACCATTCCATGATTCTATGGCATAGATAAAATAAGGCTTAATAAATAACACTATCTTACACAAACACACACCACACACACACAGACTTTTTGTATGTTTTGGGTTTTCCTTTTTCAGGTTTTTATATATGGAATTGTTGAATTCCCCTTGTTTCTCTTTGCACAAGAAGGCTCTGTACCAGAGGGTAGGGATTGGGCTGTTCCAAACCCACTTGCAGGCCAAATGATGGATTACCTTCACATCTACTCCCTCCCAGGAGCTCCTATGGCACTGCAAACCTTGCTTCCATTGACAGGTTGCCATAAAAAAAATCCATATAGGCAATTAGAGTTCGTATAAGAAAAGGCTTTACACTGAGGCTTCCACTTGACTGTGCCAGGTAACAGAAATCGATTTCTGCAGGTTAAAAAATTAGTCATAAGTTGGGCATATATATATGTAATAAATGGTTATGTATCCATGGTACTTTGGTAACAGTGAAGATACTCATTTGGCAGGAGAAGGCTGAAAATGCCTCTTACATGAGTTAAGGATCAAGAACCTGTAATCCTAAAGAAAATGCAGGAGTGAAATACTAATAAATCCCAGGCAAATCCCAAACAAGCCGTACAATACCAAGGCAAGCACATTTCTTTCAACCATAATCCTGTTCTGCAAAAGCAGTCTGAGGATATAGGGGTTGTTTAAGAAGTCAGGAGGGTGTGAACAGATCACTCTGACAACTAAATTAAGGATGAAAAATATTTTTGGGCATCATAGCATTGATTTCCCTTCCAATGAGAGCCTCACCTGCCTCTGAATCTCTAATAGTAAAGATTATGGATCAACATGGAAAGACTATTCCAGAGGATCCGGTGCACCTTTCAGTGCGCAGAAGAATGAATTTGATTTCGTAGCATTTTCAAAAGGATTTAGAATTACAAAACTAAATCAGAATTATTTTTGTGTATGGAGCGATAAAGATGAGTGATACCCTACTGAGCCTGGATTGCCGAAGTCCTCGCTAGAAAACAACCATATATTAACAATTTTCAAATACAGAGCCACAACAAGCTCAAGTGTAGCAGGAAGGAATCATCATAACATTTCAGAAACTGCTGCTGGCACTGGCTGCTGTAATTTCTCACTTGTAACAATCAGGCATTATAAGGGAACTCGTACTTTGGAAAGAACCAGCTCTGTCTCTTACACTGTGACAAGTCAGGCTCAGCTAAAAATAGCAACCAGCAAGGAAAAGAAAATAAATGCATTCCATGCCACCCTTTAAAAAGTCCTTTGTCCCCCCACTAGTTTTGGCTGAAAATCCCCACAGAGCCGTGCACCCTGCAGGACACCACGAAGGGTCTCCAGAATGACGTGGGCTTGTAATTAAAAGAAATGCTGCAGTTGTTGATCAATGGGCACAAACTCAGCCTCTCTGTGCCACCTCCTCAGCACCCCTTCTGCTCCTCCTTCCCCCTTGCACCTCATTTTCTTGCAAGATCAGTTTGGGGTGCGCAGGTTAAGAGCTCAGGATTTCCCTGGGCTTAGGAGATGTAAGAGCGGAGCGCGGCAGCGAGAGCCCTTTGACAGGCTGAGAAGTGACGTGCTGGTCTCACAGGAAATCTGACATGAGACCTGAGCCCCGACGTGCTCACACCATGAGTGCATCCATTATTCTTCCTCAGCACCGAGAGAGATGTCAGTCACATGGCTAAAGGACACAGGAGAGCCATGGGAATGAGAACCCTCTACAGTGGCAAGGTTTCATGCTGTTCCTTTAATTTTTTTGTCTGGCAAGTGAAATATATTTCACCAGAAGGTGGGAAAGGACTTGGAACAAAATTGATCTTGGCTGAGCAAACATTTGACAACGTTCTGTGGGAAACAACCATCTGTCTTGGGAGATATCAACTCCAGGAGATATTGATGGCACTAAAAATATCTGCCTTAGTCCACAGTCCCACGGCATTCAGTTTTCAAGTGTGGAAAGCTTCAATCCTTCAGCAGTAAACCTTTTTATTTATTTTTACTTTTGAAGTGTTGACTTACCTGGTGGGGAGTGAAAGGCTCTGGTTTATTGAAGATGCAGCCACACAAGTTTTTGGTGCCTGGGCTGAGTGGAAACTAGAGAGGAGCTGTAGAGAGATAATTAATATGGATTAAATGGAAAAAGGGCTTTGTGCTCTGCTTCACAAGTACAGACCGTACACAGAGATGGATGTCTCTATCTCAGAAGAGCTTCCTAGAGCAGTTTGGCAGGCTGGTTTCTTCTGAGAAACATGAGAGGAGAGAAAAAAAAGTACTCTTTCAAAGAAACTTTAAAAACATACCATGAATTCAAAACAGCTCTTCCCTCCTGACTGACAAAGAGGCTAATGGATCTACTGAAGCTGAGAAACAGTCCCCATCCCATGAATCATTAAGATTTATACCATTTCACCTTTCATGTGTCACTAAAAATCAAGATAATCCAAAGTTTTACAAGGGAAAAGTGAAGACGGGGCAGGTTAACTCCACCAGTGGATGTTCTGCACAGAAGTTGGCACATCCATTTTTGTATCTGTGATTTGCCAGTCTCCTGCTGCCCAGGCAGGTGCTTTTCCATGGACCTGTGAAGTAAATAATAGTTATTTTTACCACAAACTGGAGATCTTACTCCAGGACTTATTCTTTTTTGGAAAAGGCAGTCTCTTGGCCATTAGGGGTCTCTGTGGGGAATATCAGAGGTGAGAGGATTACAAGGCAAAAGCCTTGAGTTGTTCCATACCTGCTCTGTGGGGAATATCAGAGATGAGAGGATTACAAGGCAAAAGCCTTGAGTTGTTCCATACCTGCTCCAGTGTCTCTTGCTCACTGCACCTGTGATTTGTGCAAACTGCCCACCACAGCCACACCAACATCCACATCTCCTCACAAAGAGCTCCAGCTGCAGCAAGAACAAGATACTCGTTCCATGGGAGCAACCTGCATTTTGCTCCATAAAGCCCTACCCCATCATATATCCTGGGATGATTTTTAGAGCTGGTTGTTTTGGCTTTTTGTCATTTTCTGGTGGTTTTCTCCTTTTGGGAAGGTTTTATTAGCAGTGTCTGAGTTGGATTGTCATAGGTTACAATGTAAGATGCAACCAAAACTCTGTATTCTATCACCATCTCCATAAGCTGTTAAAGCAGGTGGGGCAGGGTCTTTATCTCTTCCATGGAACATCCCTCATAACTCCCTCCAGACAGATATCTTCTGTTAATGGGCCAGCTGTTAAAACCAGGTGGGGCAGGGTTCTTTATCTCTTCCATGGCACATCCCTGATAACTCCCTCCGGACAGATATCTTCTGTTAATGGGCCATCCAGCCTCTCTGCATGACTCATAAAACTACATCATCCCATTGTGAGATGCTCCGCCCAGGGGGAGGAACCAAGCATTCCTACCTGGACATAATCTGAGGTTTGGAACACCACAGTCAGCCCTACCTACTGGATTCCCCGAGGACAAGAGCTACATAACCACTGCTGGACCTTCAGAGGAAGAGCAGACCCTTTTACAGGCTCACCGCTTCAACAGAACCACATCCACCACTTCAAGAGGACTGCAGCCACCATCTGATCGGACTGCTACCACCACCCTGACTGACACGGTGTCAGGTTGTATCCTGGCTCTGTCAGTTTAAGCCAGTGTTTTCTGCCTTTATTTTTAATTTTCCTATTAAATTGTAGTTCTGACTTGGAGTCTCCCACTGGTTTGTTTTCAAACTAGTACATGGGCTTGTGGTTGTTGCCCAGGAGAGCCAATAACCAGTGCCATGCACTCGTACTAAGAGCAAGGACAAATGATCCTTCCTGCTGACATCCCCCTGCCTCCAGCGACTGCCCACCACGAACCCCGCAGCCAGAGCCGCCTTCTCCATCCTTAGTGCCTGCCAAAGAGGACTGCTGTTCTGTGGCCATCCCATGGGAACCATGTGGAATGCCCTGCAGAAGGATGACTGCTCAGTACAGTCAAATGAGCAAAAGGAATAACACTAAACTCAGTCAGATACTGCAGTGATGGAGGTGGAAAATGCAGTGACTGCTTCATCCAGATATGCCCAGGTGGATAAAGAAAAGAGGGTGTCCCAGCAATACAGGGACAGATTTTACAGAAAAGGAGAATTCCCAAGTCTGGAGTAGCTTAGGAAAAAAAACCCACAATGAAACACTTCAGGAATCAGTAGCTTCATGGAATAGTGAATACTACACATCGGGTAAAGGGAGTCAGGGTTTGTTTCCTGGGCAACTGGGGAACCATAAAGATACTGCATCACAGTTAGGAAAGTGGAAACCCCTGAAATAGGAAGGCAAGCAAGAGAAGGGATTTCTTCCTGCAGATACAGCAAGAGAAGGAGACAGGAGGCTGATGGGATGCACGCTTTTTAATTATTTTTTTTTTTTAAAGTTGGGTATATTTGCATGACAGCTCTGAAATAGGACAAAGTACAGAGAAGGGCAATGCTGCATAATGTGAACGAGGAAAGGGAACTGTTTGGCTTTTTCATTTAAATGCATGAAAATCTCTGTGAGGTCTCTGTGTGTTGAGAGGAGGGGTATGAATTTAAAACATTATGCTGAAGTAAATGATGGCTCCAGTGAGAGAATGAACTCAAGCTGAAGGCTCATAAGCACAGCTGAAATTAGGAACTGTGCTAATAGTCCCAAGCTGTGTTTCAGATTGATGCTGAGTGGGGCACTGACTCAACAAACACGTCAGCAAGACAGAATTTAACAGCAGAAAACCTCTGTAGATCTTTGGAAATCAAATGTGAGGCTATGTCACAGGGACCTGGCTGCAGGGATGGGACGGATGCAATTGCTATGGAATGGACCTGCCCATCCACAGGGATCTCCTGACTCCACTGAGGTGGGTGTCCCGGGGTGGTGAGATGCCAAACTGTCTCTAAGGGTCACATCCTGCTGATCCTCTCTGCCTCCCCCATCCCACTCTTTTTCCCTGGTATTGATGCCATGATGATTTTTTGTCTTTTCTTTTAAACCCCTTTTATACCTTTTCACAACTTCTGAATTCTTAATGCTTTTTGCCTACATTCTTGGACTTGTTCGTCAAGCTAGGAGACTCAACATCTCAGAAGCTTCATAGTTAGGGATCAGTGTGCCCCAGACCCCAAGGTCCTCTCCAGAGCACATTTTGTAAACTAAGATAGAACCATCCAGGGGAAGGTTCCTTGGGGAGGGGGGCTCACTCAAGCCTCTCACTGGGGAATCTTTGATAGATATGCTAATTAATAACACCTATAATGTTATACCTGATCTATAGTGGGTGGGCATTGCAGTGTGCATTGAGGTGCATTGGACCTGGATGTGGTGCACCTAAGGATCCTCAATATAAATACCAAGGTAAAATCCCTTTTTCCCTTCTAACTGTGTTTGACTCTTGATTTTAAGACCAGGAAAAGGTATCAGTTCCAGCACTGCCCTGCAAGGGAAGGATGCAAACTGGCAAAGTGACTTACTGGGAAAAGAGCAGAGAAATGGAAAACCAATGGATTCAGGTCCAGACACACCTATGTAGGGGAAGGCACCCCAGAGTGATGGGACTTGGAGGTTTGGTGGTGGGAAGAGAAGACCACATGCTTGGCCTCCTGCTTAGTGGTGACACAGACCCCTTGTGCCGGTTTGGCCAAAATCCAGCAATATATCCTCTGAGAGAAAACCAGGTTACAACCACCCTTCCCCCCACCAGGTTCAGGAAAAAAAAAAAAGAAATTTTCCTCGAAGGAAAGTGAAAGAGNCAATCTGTCCCCCACCACCAGGGCTGCCTGCCACCCGAGCTCTGGCCGCCTTCCTCCATCCTTCATTGTGCTGGGGCCATCTGTGTGCTAAGGCAACCTTTGAGGGTGACATATAGAGAGGAAACACTTGAGAGACACTCGACTGCTGCTCAATGCCAGAAGATATCAGTGGTGCCTCACCAACAGGAGATCTTGCTGGCTTTGTATCATCCTTCCCAGATGTCCAAACACAAACAGGTTTCCTTTTAGCATCTGAGGGAACATCATCAACAAAGCAAAGGCTGGTCTGCAAACAAAGGAAATTAAAATCACAGAGTCATAGAATGACCTGGGTTAGAAGGGATCTTAAAGATTATCTCATTCCAGCCCACTGCCATGGACAAGGACACCTTCCACTATCCCAGGTTGCTCAGACCTCCATCCAGCCTGGCCTTGAACACTTCCACAGATGAGGCATTCACAACTTCTCTGGGCAACCTGTTTCAGTGCCTCACCACTCTCGCAGGGAATTTCTTCCTAATATCTAATCCTTAGATAACTCCTTATTCCCAAATCTCCAAAAGCCAAATCCAGATGAAGCCAATTAATGTAAGGAACCACATATGGCCACTAATAATACTTGGATTTCAGTTGTTCTGGTCAAACCAAAGCACTTTTGCCACATCATCAAACACATCCTATCTGTGCATTCTTTATTCAGTAATGATTTATTTATACAGGGCTGTGGTGCACCCTGAAACATGCAGCTTACTAATTAACTCATAGCCACCTGGGATGGCAATTAGCACAACAAAACCTGGAGCAAATCCATAAGGCATGGGATGTACATGCTTGAATCCCTGAAAACAGGGAGCCTTGCTGGTTTTAACCCACATTGTCAAGTTGAGTGCAGGGAGGCTGTCCAGAGCTGACACGTGTGAGAACCCGGGCTCTGGTTGTGCAGGGAGCTGCAGGCTCGAGGTCCCCTGCCTTCAGGCTGGTTCAGTGGCAGCACAAGGATCTGCCTTTCAATATCACATCGAAGAGCTGAAGCTCTTTTATCCCATGGAAGAATGGCTGCCCAGTGCTGTCCCTCAAAGTTATCCTGCCAACAGACCACGGGCTGGAGGTTTTGTGATGAAGAACTACAAGTCTGCCTGGGACCACTGAACCAAAGCAAAGACAAGCTAAATTTGGGTGAAAGACTTCACACTCCGTGCACATGTAGAAGGGCTGCTGAGTTGATACAAAGCTTTCTGATATTGTACCTACTGGGTTTGAGGCCCTTGGGGGTTTAGTGCCTTCCCTCCTGTGCTTCCATGAAAAATTACAATGGCTGGGCACTGCTTGTGCAGCTCCACACTGTGCATCTGCTCCTGATGGGTGAATTTAACCCTGCTGGAAATGCAGAGGTGGCTGCAAAGGATGAACTGTTTCCTGTCAGCATTTAAGCTCCTTTGTGCCTGCTCAAGGGCTTTGCCTAAAATCAGTGACAATCTGCCCACTTCCATACCTAATTGTCATAAACATGTGAAAACAGACCACAGCATAGTTAGCAACTCTGCCAGTGTGCCTCTCATTGCATAATCATGATCAGCAGACACGTCATCCTCCTCTCACCATTTTAATTTTGCAAGTTTAGCTTCTCTTTCCACTAATAGGGATTAAAAAAAGAAAAGAAAGAAACAACATAAACCACCACCTTTTCAAGGCTGAGTTTTTTGATGCAGCACTGGTGACAAACAGCCTCTGACCTGCAGAATCAGACTCCGCAGTAGCCAACACCAGCAGAAACAAAAAGCACAGGGTTTGAAAGAAAACCTGGTGCCCATCACAGGCAGCTCAGAGTTTGCACTTCATCAAGGGCCAATTTTCACTAGGATTAGTTAACCAGCCGTTTCCTTCCTCACTGGCTTTTAACCATTTATCGTTTATAGTGCAGCCTGGGAAGCTCTGCAATAGACACTAAAGCATTTAGGAGAAGCAGCAGGAGTCACTCTACAGCAGTAAGGTAAAGCTCAGCATGTGCCCTTCAGCTGGAAATCATCAAGCATCCCTGAAAACATTTAGGTGAGCCCTGAGCTGCCAGACAGAAAACAAGAGGGCACCTTTCCTGCTCCCCTTGGAGAGGGCTGCCACCTGCCAACCATGACCTGTTCATTCCAGGGGGTTTAAGAGCAGACATTTTTGCTAATCTTATGCTAAGTTTGATTTCAAATTTTGCTTTTGCCCGCAGAGCCTTTTTATTCACTCCTCTCTCTCCTCCCTGTCTTTGAGGATTGCCTGCCCTTGGGAGTCTCTTCCTCCTTTCTCTATCCAAAAACATTCACATTCTTCCTCAGAATGGTGCTGATACAGTCTCCTGTCCCATCATCCCCAGCTTGCCAGTCATTGCATACTTTTTGAGAAACAAAAATAAATTCAAGATGTTACTAAAACTTAGGATCCAGAGAAAATATTTGCTTTGGATATTGTACAGAGGACTCAAGAAGCTGGGATCTCCCAGTTTTAGGAACTAAAGAACTGTTCTACCTAGTACACTGCCTTTTTTGTGGAACTGATCTGAAAATTCTGGTCTGAAGTCTGGACTATTTATTCCAGGACTAGGGAGTATAGGCAGCTGTGCGTGAGGTTTTGAAAAGGACAAAGGATGTTTGTAATTTGTGTCCAGTTTATTCTGTAAGGCAGGTTAGGATTTAGGAATGAGTGCAGGTAAGTTTGTGCACTATGCCGTTTTACAGGATAGCAAAGCCAATTTTACAGGCCTGACACCTTTGGGGACCGGAGCAGTGACTCCTGTGCCAGGGAGCAGTGATGTTGCTGCTGGAGGTGAGAATAGCCAGGCTTCCAGGGCTTCCCACTGCCAATGGTCAGAGGCCTCGCCACTCCTCATGGAGAGCAAAGCTGAATACCCACAGTGGTTTAACACTGACTATCAAAACTCCTCTGGCAAATTGAGTTGATTTTCAGGACAATTTAACTATTTGTGCCTCCATCAGGTCTGTTTGCTGGCTGTTAAATTCCAGCTCAAAATGAGTCTGCTTTGGAGCAGCAGCACTGGTAATAGATAGCACGGCTTCTGTAATGAGATCCTCTCATCTCGTGTGTGAGTTAACAGTGAGCCATCACCACAGGCAGCAATGCAGATAAAGTCCAGCTCCTGAGACCTGAGCCAGCAGAAGGGCTGCACATCAGAGCTGGATTTCCACGCTCCCTCAAAGCTGAAGTCCTTCCCGCCTGAGGACCACCACTCCCAAAATAGTGTCATGTCTGCCACCTCTCAGCCAGAAAAATCTCACTTTGGACAACTTGTGAATAAGTGTGACTCCAAGGCCAAAGCTCTGACACAGCAGTCTCTAGAAGTGACTCTTCTGCTCATCCCCTTCCCAGCCAGGGGTGCTCCTGTGTTCCAAGGGGCAGTCCCTGACTTGTGGCTGGACTCCAGCCAGCTGCCACCCCACTTCCTGCTATCTAGCAGTGAGCACACCTGTCCTCTGTTCTCAGGAAAGTCCAGCTCTGCTCCTCTCCCACACCAAAAAATCCCAGTATGACCAGCAATTCCCCCAGCTTAGTCTGAAGAAGATGAGCACCACCCACCCACACTTCACAAACATTTCTGCCTGCCACTCCAAGTGCTCCGTGCATTTCTTCTGCCTTGCCTTTTCTCACTGGAATTCAGGAGAATGCATCTTGCTTAAAAAACTCAAACCAATCTCACACAGAGAAGCCTGACCAAAATTGGCCATGTCACTGCACTTGCCTTTTCCCCAGAGGGCAGGATGCAAAAGCAAACAAAAAATGGCAGATGTTTGCCATGGTGTTTAGTGTGCTGCTGGAAGGGGTTCAGATCCTGTTGTGGTGAGAGCTCGGAAAGCTACAGTGCAGAAGCCAAACACTTCAAGATGGGCTTTTTGTGCTGCTCTGTTTTGAAATACTCCCAGATGATTCGTCACAGAACTAATTTAGGCAAGAATAGATCTCGCTAAGCAAGACAATGATAGAATGTTACACTTTGTGATTACGCTGAAATTGCAATACCTGAAAAGGCAATTCCTCATCCGAAACAGAGTACCAAAATAATTTGATTATTTTTCATCAAAGTGCAGAGAAGATGAAGAACATTACAGCAAAATGCCTTCAGATGGAGATACAGGCTGTCCAGCACATACAGATCTTTGGAAATTACAAGTGGTCTTAATCTTTTCCAGTAATTTTGAGTTACCTACCTACCTACCTACCTACCCTACCTCAGCTTGTTTCTAAATTGCAGTGACACACATGGTTAAATTCTCAGCTGTATTAAAAATACCCTGAGTGAACGGAAAGAAAAAAACCCAGCTCACAGTTCGTACATGTTGTATTATATCATCATTTGACTTTAGGATGT
Organism: Ifrita kowaldi; assembly: GCA_013398055.1. Lineage (NCBI taxonomy): Eukaryota > Metazoa > Chordata > Aves > Passeriformes > Cinclosomatidae > Ifrita > Ifrita kowaldi. The sequence continues at coordinate 359,565 of VZRS01012206.1, forward strand.
TGGAATTTGTTTTATCAGAATTTGACACTATCTACTTGACTCAAACACAAAAAATGTAATAAAACCACCAAAAATGTCATGCCTATGAGCTTCAAAGCAGCACAAAGCTTGCCTATTTTAACACCTTTTTTAATCTTAAAGGAACTGCTTACCCATTGATTCAGCCTGTTCACCCAGGATCATTCTGTCATTGTCGCTCAGAGTTTTAATGCATCTCTGTGCAGTAACTGAAAAAAAAAAAAATACATATACCCCACAAAATTTCATGGCCTCTGGTTAAGGCTTCAGAGCTTCCTTGTGCTCCCTGTAGAGCAGCTCATTAAAAATGCATCAAGCTAATGAGGAAGCAGTAGCCTGCTGGCCAGAACAGGTCTGCAAAGGTGTGGGGCAGTTCAAAGAAGGAAAAATTCTCTCCTAAGGAAAGCAGGGACAGAAACTGCTTCATACTTCTGGACTCAAGGTTTTGATCCAAGCATAAAGTCACAACTGATGTACACCCAACTGCTCCTCCCAGTCCGGGCTGTAACGGCCCCAGGGAGGGAATTCTCACCCTGGGACATGGGCAGTGGTTGTCTTGCACAGTGCCCCACTAGAAAAAACACAACACAACAAACTCCTTGGCAAACGTGGAGCCATGTCCAACCTGTGACGGGAATATCCTGGAACGGTGCCTGGGGCAGCAGGGACATGACCGGAGTGGGCACCTGTCGCCCTGAGTTTTGCAGTTCTTCGATGTTTTCATTTGCTGTAACAGTTTCTCACGCATTTTCTGTAAACATAGCCATGTTTTGTTAACTGTCCTTTATTGTTTTCATTCCATTCTCCTAGGCGGAGACGTTTGATGGATTTTCCCTTTGACCAGTGTGATTGAGGGGTGGTAATTTCTCCCTCCAATCCACGGTGATTTCTAAGAACGTATGTAATAAAGCTCGGGGTCTTCTGACCCCCTCTTGCTTCCTTGCTTCTCTCCTGACAAGGTGTCTGCGTGGTTCTTTCGTGTCCAAGTGCGACAGGCACCCCCAGGGCTCGCCTCCCTGCAATAATGACACGAGCTGTGGGAAAATCTTCCCAAAGGAGAGGGCCTCTGCAGTAAACATGCAAAGGCATGGGCTCTGCACACAAGATGGAAAAAGTGCAAAGCCTTTATTGCGCACCCCGGATTCCCCTAAATCCCAGCACACCCAGGATATAACATCATATAAACAGGAAAGATGTTCACCACAGTGTCCCCCAATCACCTGGGGTAGTGCACAGATATTACCTATTATGATAACAGGTAAACAATACCCTATAAGGTCACAAACTACAACCATCACCTCTCACAGGTCCAACCCTGTCCACAAACTCACAATCCTCTCTCCGCCCATCCCCGGTGACCTGGATGCACTCCCAGGGTCACCTCCGGGCCCAGGAAAGAGGCTCTCTCTCTCTCCGGCCCTCAGGGCCTATCTCTCTATCACCTCATAGTGTACCCCAACAGCCTCCATCACCCTGAAATCCCATTCCTGTTGTAGCAACATTCCCCATGGCAAAGTGCAATTCCAGAATAGAAACCATTCCGTGTCAAAACAAGAAAACTCAACACGCTGTGAAACAAGTCACCAAAGCCCAGGATGTTACTTAGATACAGTAAGATTTTTAAAAATTTGCTCACTGTGTACCTTCTCTTACTGATGCCTTTAGGTTTTGAATGTTCCAGCTTTTCTCTGGGAGCAGGGAGGCAGGGAAACTTGCCCTTTTTTCCTTTTTCTTTCACGGAAGCAGATGTGCCTTCTCTCCAGGTCACATACTGCATAAGGTGTTCTGGAAATTTTGTAAGATGTTTTGGAAATCAGCAAGCAGATCTGCAGTAGCATTCAGGTTCCTTCTTCATGTTGAATTTAGGATTACAGGGATCCAGGTATAATTTCATAAAAAAAAATCAAAGGGAGTAAAGATAAGCAGTCAAAATTAACATGCAAAGCAGAAGCTGTGTTTTTTTCATGGGCAAATATTAATTTTACAGAAAAGAAGTAAAAGCAGTACTCTTAATAAAACAGTTTTTCCTTTTAACCAAAGACTATTAAAACAAAAGATTCTTTGAAAAAAAATCCTAACCAAACATATCTGCCAAAATACCCAAGCCTTTCTTCTTTCCTTGCTTCTCCCCCTTCCCCCCGCCTTTTCTCCCCTTTAAGGGAATTGTTTTATTTTCTGTTCTTTTGTTGTCACATCTGGGAGGCCATTTGTGTTATTTCCTTCAATGTATTTCAGGTAACCTGGCAGCAGATGTACTGTAAAGCAAATTAAGATCCAGGCAGGCAACATGAAGGGCTAAAACAAGTTACTGCAGATCTGGGAAAATCTGGGACAGAAGCTGGAGTCGGAGCTGGTGCTTGGGGGCAGCTCTGTGGGTGCAGGGTCAGGCCTTTGCTGGCCCCCTACCTTACAGGGGGGCAGGTTCATCATCCCCTGTGTCATGAGGGGCTCTGCCTACCCACCCTGTCCCCACCCAGGGCCTCCAGGCTCTGTCTGGAGCAAGAAGCAGCACATATCCCTATGCCCAGTCAGCAGGAGCAGCTCCTTAATGTGAGAGTTGTTAAAATAAGCACTTCTGTTCTTTCCTTTTGACACCAAATATAGTTTAGGAATACACAGGGAGGACAGGGTGTCTGCAGGTGGGTGGAAGTGTCTGCATCAGCTTCTCGGTCAGCAATGCCCAAAGGTGGCCAACAGCCTGGGCTGTTCAGCAGGCTGGAGAGGATTAACACATCCAGGGCAAAATGTAGCAAAAAAGCTTTTTTTCCCCTCCTGTCCACGCTGCCTTCTTAAGTACCAGGAGAGTGGGAACATGTTAAAGGGACTGCACTGTACCAAGTGTCACATGGCATCATTAAACTGCAGAGGTGCCAGCAGATAATTTAGATAAGGACGGAGAGGCACATAGGAGTTATCAGCCCTGACTCCGAGGATGACAGGTTGTTACCACAATTTCCTAAGAGGCTGCATCTGTGAACTCCAAACACTCCTTTTATTTTTTGCCCCTCCCACTCGGCAACCTTCAGAAACTGGAGTTTAAGTCCCTTTTAAGTTGATGTGCTACAAAGGAACCAAAAGAAAGCCTCAAGGGGAAGATATTGGCTTTAGCTATTTGATCCAGGTTTTTACATTGCTATTCTATGCCCAATTCTGAGTAAAATAAATCCCTTTATCCTCCGATTCCCTACCTAATCAAAACTAGGCCATTTTACCCATATAGCCAAGCCACGTTGCTTAACACCCACACTGATTTCAGCCCCCTGGGAGTCAGATCTGAGAGATTTTCCTGTGAAGGACTAGTCACAAAGGAAAGTAATTTGGCTGCTGCTGCTGTTATGAAGCTCTGTCTTAGTCACAAAATGTTACTCTTCCCATAAGGAAAATGAGTGGCGCAGCAGCGTGAGGAGGGACAGGGGCAGTGAGAGGTGCAGGCAGAAGCCCTGCTCTGCCCTGAGCTGTGCCACAGCACCTCCCAACACCTCCCAGCACAGCACCTCCCAGCACAGCACAGCACAGCACAGCACCACAAAAAGGTGCTGGAACCCCAGCTCGGCTTCCAGCAGGGCTGTGAACTCTCCCTGAGTGTCTGGACTCCTGTCCTGGGGAAGCAGAAGCTGCAGCCGCCCCTGGGGAGCCAAGGGACCTGGCCCTGACCCCAACCCTCACCTAAACCTGCCCTGACTTCGTGGATGGAGATACTGGGCAGAGGACAAGCAGAGTTTTCAATGGCTCATGTGAAGAGAAAAATCTTAAAAAGGTTTCAGGATTCTACCACCTCTGCAGGGTAGATATTGAAAAATACAGGGAGAAGGGAGGGAGGGTGGGTTATCAGCAGAAAATATGTCATTAAAGAGGCCTCTCTTGAGGAAACCAGGGTTTACAAAATGCTGCAGGAAACTCCAGAACTTCTATTTAGCATCTCAGTTTTCCTAGAGGTTTGCAGCAGGACTATGAACATGTGGGAACCTCTCACTTCTTACAATTTTTCTTTAAAATATAACCTATCAGACAGGCAGGAAGGTCCAAGCATCCCTTCCAGGGATCACCATTACACAGAGAAAACAGTTATTAACTTAATGGACAAAGCAAAAGCTCCAGCTTGGTTTTGTTTCACAGGTGTCAACTCCAGAGCAGATCACAGCTGGGGAAGCTGGTTCTGGAATACAAATAAAGGGCACTTTCTGTAGGCTTCTCACCAGTAATAAGCCATGGACAAAACAATCCCTTTGACTCCCAAAATCATGCAGATGAAACCCAGCCATCATTACCCAGCTGGGACCCTTGCAGCAGCAGAGAGGAAAAGGGTGGATTTCAGGATAGTTTCAACTACAAGATGAAGCTGTTCACACAGCAACCAATTCAGAGAATTCACAGTACAAATGAAAGATTGTGTCTGGGTGTTGTTTCTTTGCTTTCTAATACCTTTAAAAATATATATATTTCTAACATTTCCTCGCATGTTGCTCTGTCTTGCCCTTTACTAAAAGGAAAACATCTTGCAGAAGCTCAGCCCAACACAAATTCCAAAATTGTTCTTAACCTCATCCTCACGAACTCAAAAACTCTTAACATCAAGTGCAGCTCAATCTATTCTACCAGCACAGGCCCTGCTGCAGCCAATAAGCACTTCCAAGAGAGGCCTTAACCCAGACCACTGGTCTCCATAAATTCCAGATCACAGTCAGGCTGATTCCTTATCCTGAGCTCTTCCCTTTTACCCGATACCTGGCAAATGAAATGTATCACTGCCAATCCAGGGAAGAAGACTCTCCACTAAGCAGGGCTCACCTGCTTCTGCCTTCTCCTCAGTCTCCACTTAATCTTTCCCGATCTTTGCTTCACTACATCAGTTAACTGCGGTGTGCTCCTGCTGGGAAGCCAACTCCTGCCAAAAACTTCTGTTCTTTTGGGTGCATTTAGTCTGGGGTTTTATTATTTGTTTATTAAAAGGCCATACAGTCCCGACTCCTGTTTGCTTACCTGAGATTTCACTTGAAGATATTGTCTCCTTTTTGCCCTTAGTTAACCCCAAAGGAGTGAGATGACTCTAGTAATATAAAACTTAGTCCAGTTTAAACACTGACTATTGGTCAAATTTTAAGCAAAAAGGCATCAGGCCTGTTTTGACAGTCATTTTTATAAGCTGTGTTTTCTCAGTTTCAGCTGGCTATCCATACTTCTAGGTTTCTATCCAGAGCTCTGAGTCTCTTGGTAGTTGTTACCAAGCACTGGAGCGATTGGATCTGGCATGCTTTGCTCCAAAGTACTGCTGCAAATCCATTCCCACAGCTGCTAACCTGTCCCAGGTGCTGCACCTGCCTACACCCTTGGCTCAGAAGCCTGCCAGGAAAAGAGATAAGCACATTTTGGGGTACCTGCAGAAAATGATCTGATGGATGTGCCTGTTTAAAGGCTGCATCCAACCATTACCGCAGAATTGGTGGAGCAACCTCAGCTGATCTCAAAGGGAGCACGATCAGACCTGAGGATGGCTGCAGGAAGTGATCTGCAATTTCCTGCTTTCCTGCACCTTCTTTATTTCTATAGCAGCCCTCTCTACTTCTTAAATTCCAAGCTGGCTATTAAATTGTAAGGCTGGAAAATTACTGAGTGTTCTCCACTTCCCTCCCTGCACTTGCACAGAGGGCTCAGCCCTCACTGCACAGTGGCTCCAGCCACAAGAGCTGGACACCTGCAGGAGGAAGGGCTGTTTTCTCAGGGTGAGTCAACCATTCCAGTACGTGGATCAGCAGCCAGGCCAGCTCCGAGCCAGGACAATGAGTTTGGGACCTGCTAGGGAAGCAAAGGTTGCTCTGGGCCCATCGCTGTGCCCTGACACATCACAAAGCAGCGGCCTGCTGTGACTTTTGCAATAGCAGCAATGTTTCTGTGAAGGACCAAAAAGAGGTCAGCCAACAGATGAGGGACTCCTGCCTGCCTCCAAACACACCCAGCTTCAGAAGGAAACTAAGTCACTGGTTGCAAACTCTACAGCCAGCCCAGACAAGCATCCAGGAGCCTTCAGGTCTAGAGCAGCCTCCCTTAAAGGAAACACGGATCCACTCTCACCTTTGGTTGTTTTTGGCAGCGTTAGCAATGTCTCTGTCAAACACTAGGCTAAAAATATCTTTCAGCACCTGCAATTGTATTCTTCTATTTCTCAAGGATTTTTTTTTTTCCCCTAAGTGCATGCATAGACACAGGTAAGCAAAACCAACAGATGAAACAAGAGCATTACTGAAGATGATTACAAAGGAATCTTGGTTAATGAGCTTGTAGCATACCTTACTTTCTTGGCTTAGCATCTCATTAACACATCAGATCCCTTTTGCTTTAAAACAACAACAATAATTTCCAAAGTTCATGTGAACATCTCCTGTGCCCGAGCAGCAGAGTCACCACTGTTGTTGCTGTGGCAAACAACCTCTTCTCTCAGCCAGGAAAGGAAAGCGCTGGATAAACACTGAGTAATTCCTCAGAGGACTAACAATGCTAGAGCAAGGTGAAAACCTGAAGTAGCTTTCCCAGTGTAATGCAGCCAAACTCCCTTTCCACAGTTAATGGAGATCTGTGACTGCAGCACATTCAGATTTATTACTTTTCCCAGGAGCTACTCTTATAGGTTAAGATGCAAATTGTACTTTCACTTGCACTGGAGTGCAGGTCAAGAGAGGGGATTCTGCCCCTCTGCCCCCACTCTGGTGAGACCCCACCTGCAGTGCTGTGTCCAGATCTGGGGTTCAGCACAAGAAGGACATGAAGCTGTTGGAGCGAGGCCAGAGGAGTTCTCCAAGATGATCAGAGGGATGGAGCAGCTCTCCTTGAGGAAAGGCTGAGAGAACTGGGATTGTTCAGCCTGGAGAAGAGAAGGCCCAGGGGTGACTCAACTGTGGCCTTCCAGTACCTGGAGGGGCCTACAAGAAAGATGGAGAGGGATTATTCACTAGAGCATGGGGTGGCAGGAAGGGGGGAATGAATCCAAACTGACAGAGAGTAGGTTTAGATTAGATGTTAGGAATGAGTTCTTCTCTATGAGAGTGATGAGACACTGGCACAGGCTGCCCAGAGAAGCTGGATGCCCTTGGATCCCTGGAAGTGTTCAAGGCCAGGCTGGATGGTTCTCTGAGCAACCTGGTCTGGTGGAAGATGTCCCTGCCCACAGCAGGGGGATTGGAACTGGAGAAGCTTTAATGTCCCTTCCAAGCCAGGCATCCTATGTCTCTATGAAATACAAACCAACTGGAGTGACTTCAGTGATGTTATCCTGACTGCCTTAACCTGGACCTTAATCATTCTCCCCACTTCACCCACCCCACCACAGCTGCATCTCACACAGCCTCACTGGACATTACCCACACATGCATCTTACACTTTTTAAAAGGTCTTTGACCAAATAATCTTTTTACTCCATTGCAGTAAAGCCACTCCAGAATTTTCAAGACACTCAACTTTCCAGCCAACCTCTTAGATGCCCTTTCTGAAATTTTTATTGGAATAGGTGACTCCTAACAGCACGGCATGTATGAGAATATTGGGCAGAATCAGTTTCCTGCTCATTATTTGGGAGGGTTTTTCTTCATCACCCCTTTCACCTCCTGAGTATGTCATGCAAATGCTCTGCCTGTAGGTCCACAGGGCAGAATGAAACCAGTGTGCTACATTTCACAGCCAAAACAACTCAGTGGTGACTGGTGAAACCCTCATCTAAGAGACTATTTCTGACAGGTCCCCGAGGGCTGCACATTGGGCCCGTGCTGCTCAGTATCACTGTCCATGATTTAGGGAGATCCCAGTAACCACTGGTGACGTGTCCCACACGATACACGACACACACACATGCAGTGACACAGGAATTAGCAGGACAATAAGTAACAACGCCCAGCCAAGTAAAAGCAGAGAAGGGCAGCTGCTCGTGGAGACACCTTTTAAGTTGCTATATTGAATTCATGGTTAAAGGGAGCTACTGAGGAGTTCCAGCCAGGTGGCCGAGAAGAGACCCTGCTGCTTCTCCTTATCGAAGAAGGGCTCAGCTGTCCACTGCTGTGCTGTGCTTAACTCCTACCCCTTGGCCTGGAGGCCCCAAAACCAAGAGAGAACTTTAGAGCAGCCAGCCAGGCAAAGGAGATCAAGTGAGGAGACTGGTGGGTGGTAGATAAAAGAGGAGAAATCCCAGGAAGAGAGGAGAGACTATTCATAGCTCCATCAGGAGGTCAGAGGGATGTCTAAGAACACTGAAGCAAATGGTGTTGCCACATTAGGGCTTTTCTAAATTAGTCTTCATAAACAAAACAAAGCAGAATTTTCCCCATCATTAAATGAAAAACATGACTACTTTAAAATTTTTCTGTTGCTGAGAAAATGTTTGCAATTAATTTCATTAGACCATTCCTGGCTGCCAGAAGTTCCTTCTGATGGCTGTGCCTGTTTAAAGGCTGCATCCAACCATTACAATATGTACTTTATTCTGTGAAATTTTCCATATAAACCTCCCAGTCTGCTGTGGACCATGGGACATGTAAAAACAAACCCTCAGCCTTCATTAACTGACAGTCACATCCTCACTACAGTTACATGAAAAGTTAATTTTTAGTCTTCCTAGTGGCTGTCATTTCTCACTGCAGAATAAATGATGCCTCAGCTTCTTAAAAACCCAGATGTGTTTCTGATACTGTTCCCATAAACGTTAACCATTAACATGGGAGAGAATTTAATAAGCCAAAGTTTCACAGCCTTGTTACCTCATTACAGTTGTTCCTCAGCACCACAGAGCCACTAAGGCATTTCTCATCACTACATCATTTTCAGGCTACTTCTCCCAGTTTCATAGATGACAAAGCAGAAAGCTGCACGACTCGTGTAAATCACTGTACACCTAATGCCCCACCAAAACTCTGCTGCTGAATCACAAATAAAATGTGGCAGCCCTGCCAAGCCTCACTTTCTCCCAGCCTCATGTGTGGTGAGAAAACAGAATCACAGAATCACTGGGAAGGACCTCTGGAGATCATCCAGTCTTGAATCCTGCCAAGTCTGGGTCACTCGAAGCAGGTGACACAGGAACACATTGAAGTGTTTTTGGGATGTCTCCAGAGAGGGAGAGTCCATGACCTGTCCAGGCAGCTGTTCCAGTGCTCTGCCATCCTCAACATAAAGAACTTCTCCCTCATGTTGAGTGAAACTTCTCGTGGCTCAGTTTATGGCCATCAACTAATCATACATGAAGGTACATCCATCTGTCTGATCACAGATCTTTATCCTCTTTCCCTTTTCTGAGCACACCAAACAGCTGCAAATCAGAGGTCTTTTATGACCCATTTCTGGGGTCAGAAATGCAAAGTTCAGGCCTTTCATAATTCAGAGAGAGAGAGAGAGCACACCCACGTACAGCCAGCATGTGCACATGTCCAGAGAGGATCTGCAGTAATGCACAGACTCCCAGAACCAGACTGGAACCTGCAGTACCTGCTGGATACAACTTCCAGTTCTGTTCATCCCACTGCTTCCAACTTCCAATTCTGTCCATCCTGCTCCTTCTGATGTTTGTTCAGGGAAACAGAAGCTGTTTTATGGAAGAGAGAATACAGCCGAAAACCTCCAGGGTGCCCTGAATGGTCCTTCCACAGCTGGCAAGAGGTGGGCAGAGCATCAGAGTTGTGGAAACTCTTCAGGTGTGGCTTGGAGATGTCACTTGTGTGGCACAAGAAGGGGCTGAGCCTGCACTCTCAAAGTGGCCTCAGGTTCACCTCCTTGCCCCAGCTGTTCCAGGAAACACTGTTCCCTGGAGTTCTCTGCCCTGCCCAGCACAAGGCCCTTTCTGGCCTTACCAAAGGCCAATGCCAACCAAATTCAGTCTGGCCAAATTAAAATTTGTTTTCTCATTGTCCAAGCACACTTTGAGCCTTCCACCCCATTTTCCATGTACTCTCCTCTTCAGCTCTTTAAGCTTTGCAGCTACAAGAACAAAACTTCCCAAACACTTCCTTGCATGTCTTTCCACTGGCCTTAAATGCTAATGCATTGTATAACTCTGCCGTGTGCCCAGGGACCCTTTACATTATTTAAAGGCTGTCAGTCAGGTGTGAACCTTTCCATTGATTTACCATTCACTTCTCATCCTCTCCTGGATGCATTAGGCAGCTGCAGCCCGCCACTGGTATTGAGAAATAACAATTCCGTTTGTTTGAACCTGACTTAGAGCTGCTCACTTTCGCAGCCCATATAATTCTCCTTACTGTGGTTTGTGTGACATTAATGACAAAATAAATAATTCAGCATGGTTTTCACCCAAATGTAGCCTTGTCAGAGACTAATATACAATCTTTACTAGCTTATTTAACAAAACAAGCCCCTGAATGGTGCTTTTAAAAGCTGAAACTCTCATTTTAATGGAATTTGGTGGCAAAACTCCCCTGAGACCCAACGGTAACTAACAGACACAATCTCCTCACTCCTGCTCCTGCCAACCCACCTTCCCATGTAGCCCTGCTGTTTATGCCCTGCACCCACCCAGCAGGTCCGTCCCTTCTTACCTTGCACATCTTAGGCTGGCTTTTTGTGGAGCTGCACTTAACCTGAAGGGGCCATAAACCGAACCTGAACAGCACCAGGGCTGTCTGCACAGGGTAATCAGGAGAAAAGAGATCACTTAGCTCACTAATGAGACCTGACAGCGAAGCTTCAGGAATTAAACCACTCCTGCTCTTGCTCTCAGCATGGTGGGTTTAGTGACACACCAAGCCACTCCAAGCATTTCAGGAGGGCTGCTTGGCTACAGAAGCTCTGTAACAGGCTCAATACTAAAAAAAAAAATAATAATAAAAAAAAAATCACTAATTTTTTGGACATTCATAACAAAGTTTCCAGTACCTTCACTGAGGCCAGGATATGCCTCTCCATACCCACTTCCCCAGTCCCTCTACAGCGTGCTTTTTCTCCATTTCTCAGACACTCATTCCTACTTGTCCTGTGTTCATTAATGCTGTCCCTGAGCTGCTGTGCTAGAACTGGTATCAATAGCTGTAGAATTTATTCATAAAGGAACACTCCTACCAAAAAACCTTGGATCCTTCCCTTAAAGCAGTGCTGCTTTCCCTTAGAAGTGTATTGGCTCTAAAATGATCTCAGGGTTGCCCTGGGATGAAGACCCTTATTTCCTCATGACTTTATGTTCACCTCCTTTTCTTCTTTTCCCCAGAAAACCACTTAGTTTGTCTGTAAGCAACACATGCAGAGACAGCATATACATCATGCCAAATTATTCTTCCCTGGAGCAAGGTCAATTTGATATTCAGATTGGCTTTTCATTCATCTCGGGGCTGCAAAGTAATTTTGTTTTCTTTCCAGCTTCAATTTACCTAAACTATTGGTATCTGATTTTTGATTTTGCAGACTAGACTGCTATCCAGTTTTTTTCCTTATGTCCATGGAGTTTGTTTTTCCTGTTATGCTACTGCAGCTGCAGTTTGCAAAGACCACAGTGTGCATTAGGTAGTTGATGAAATAAAGTCTAATGAATTCTCACGGAGAGAGGAATCATTAAAGTTTGTGACTTCAAAATCATGAATTGCCCATTTCCTTCCAAATAGCATAATAACGAACAGATGATACATTTCAAAGTATATTCTAAGGAAAATGGCTAATGGTTTCCCTGGAGCTGGAAATTATGCTCTAGGAAAGGGATGCATCTGGCCCCAAAAGCAACTGTGATTGTGAGGGAGTCAGAGACAAGCAATGCATCCTTTGGGGTTTTCTTCCCCAGCTGTAACACACCGACCACAAAGTTTCTGACAACTCCTTGTCCCTTGACAGCCCACACTTCCCTTGGAAATCCCTTCAAGCCCCACTCCACCACGCTTTAGCACTGTCCTTGTTCTCCCAGCACAAATTCTAACCTTAAAGACAACCATAACTCACCCATAACCATACAGTAAGTGCTGTATCATCTTGCAAAGAGGCGTGTCCAAAAAACCTCTGGCTCCTTAACAGAAATACCCTGGTTTAAAGTCCTGACTGGCTAAACAATGGGGTTAGTTCAGAGGTTACTGATCTATTAAGCCAAAAGCTAGAGTTTAACATGAAAAGTCTCAGTTCTGAATGACATTAAGGTTACCTGCTCAGTACCGATTTTATTCACATCAGCGACATCAGCTCAACCAGGAATGGGCAGACAGAGGGGCCCAGAAAATTTCCTTAAAATTAAGGAAACTGACACCGTGGGGACATCAGCATTGGTCTCATAATGCATCTGATATGGAAACAAAAATCAAAGTGGCCTTTTTGTATAAATGATCCAAGAAAAACACTGCATCCAGCAGAGAACACCTGATGGCACAGTGGAGCTCTTGCAAAGGGTTCTATTCCTGCCCATACACACAGCCTGCAGCCTGATTTGCTCTGCACCATCTTTAGTTTAACTGTGCATTTAGTCTGAATTGCACGCAATACTTACAGAAGCACACGTGGGATTGACACAAATACCGATGAATTACTCAGATCTGGAGTTATGACAATGACACCAGGAAACAAACTCTAAAAGAGCTTTAACAGAGAGAAAGAGAAATCTAAAAAAAAAATTTAAAAAAATCACTGTTGCCTTTTATTTGAGTTCCCGATATTTTCAGCTTCTAAAAACATTACCTCAGTTAACTCTGCGCTGAACTTTTTTATGATAGGAATAAAGTTCTTTTTTTAACAAATAAAAAAGCATTCTCCCTGGCATAGCAGCCCTGCTATCATATTAAAGGCACCTCCCACGGTACAGCTATTCCAGATTAGAGAGAATTTCCATTGGAACCAGAGGCTGGATTGCACTTTTCATTTCCGTACGCCACGGCAGACAGGAGCAGCTGGCTGGGATCCTTCAGGAGCAGTGCTGTGCTGGTAAGTGGATTGACTGCACTCAGCAATGCAGCAATTCCCAGTGACCCCATAAACTGCAGCCCAGCAAACACTGACCAGCGCCTGATCTCGTTTAGCACTTACTGTGGGCGCTGGTGACTTCCCCTCGCACCTTGGTCCCCCCAGGAAAGGGAGAGCTGGAGCTCACTGCAGGAGCTGGCTCCTCACAGCAATGACTATTTTGCTCCTCTAAAACAATTGCTGGGGGGTTTTGAAGGCTGAACTCTGCTGTGCCTTAAGCCTGACAATGAGCAGCCTTTTGTTGCTTTGCTCCCAGCTCTTCCACCCAGCTGGGACATCAGCACCCCACATTTTGCTCTTCATGCCTCACTGTCCCTAGCCCGTCAGCTTTGGGGCTGGGGAGGATGGTGATGACTCTTTCCAAGCCCTTGTGCCTGCTTGATCACAAAGATCAGGGTGACTCAGTGACAGTGTGGAAAGGTTGGGCTCCTTTGAGAAGATGCTCTTTAAACCCAGCACTCCTGGCACCAGCTGAGCACTGAAATGCTCACAATGAAGTGCTCGTGTCCCACAGCACTGCCGATGCAAGCAGGGCACAGCCCCCGTGCTCTCCAGCAGAGCCAGGAGTCAGTCCTGCTGCCAAACCCACGCACAGCCTCCTCCCACACCTCGGAGACACTCGGGGTGCCTTTGTCAGCACAGCACAACAGTAGCATGAATACCCACAGACACTGTCAAGGACAGCAAAGAGCAACCAGCACAGCCAGCCCTGCTCCACATGCTGCCAGAATATTTATAACCTGAGTGTTCTGCCTAGGGAGCTGCAGCCTAATTTAGGCTCCTTTTTCCTGCTTACTTTCCTCTCCTCAAACACATGATACTTTTCTATCATTAATCTTCAGACTCTCATAATTCCAGTGTCCTGAACTTGTATTTCTCCTTATAGGCACAAGCTGTCCTCCTACTGCATGGAGCAGCTGACCTGGTCACCTTTGCTGACAACACTCACAGCACCACAGATTAGGCCCATGACAAGGAATAAAGCATTCCCAGGTGTCTGTGCACACACTTGAACAAGGTTCGTAGAAGTGGTTTCACACAAGAGGCTGCCCAGCCCCAGCTGTACACTCCCATCTTGGTTTCAGAGGGATTTCCAGAATTATTCCTACTCCTTCAGTCATTTTCACCAGACCAGAAGTCGGTCCTGCTCTGCACAAGTGATTGTGCTGCTCTTTTCATCCTCCCCAAGCTCAGCCAGTGCAGTTCTGTGCCCTGAAACAGATATTAAACGCAAGGGGATTTTAGGAAATTAACTGGCAGCCGTGAGGCTACGGGAAAGGATTTTTCAGCAAACTCAGCACCAGATTTGAAGCAACATTAAAGCCCTGACGGAGGCAGGCACAGGCACACAGAAATTCCCAGCTCCTATGGGCTTGTTCCACTCAATGCAGCCTCTGCCCCAGGTACCACAAGGTGAGGGAGGGAGGGATGCAAGCCTGACCACCCACTCCTGTCTGTGGCACTCTGCTCAGCCAGGGTGAAGGATGTCCTGAAAATGGCCCCCATCCCTCTGCGACAGCCTCTGACCTTCTGCCTAAGTGGCCTCTGTGCCTTTTGAGGCTCATGTTCCCCTCAGAGGTTCTTTTCACGCTCTGCCTTTGCCACAGCCTCTAGAATCGTTGTGTCTGCCCGACCCTAAAAGCTGAGATTGCTGGGCTTCTCTTAGCTTGCCCTTTGAGAGGAGCACAGCTCATTTCCTTGGCACAGGAGGGAACGTTTTCCTTCAGCTAGCGATGCACATCATACACAGGAACAGCAGATTTAGGAGTTCACCAGTAACTGACATTCCCTATTACACAGGAAACATATCTGTTTCAAAGATGCTCTTTTAGATAGATTTTGTGCACTATGCAGAGGTAAGAGGAATGCTGCAGGATGGCATTTTGTTAATTAAAAATAAAAAAAGGCCGAGTTTACTGGCTGAAACCACTGACCCTCACTGGCACTGGAATGGGAAAAATTATCAAAATGTTTTCATTTCGTATTTCAAATTATAACTCAAACCTAAGTAAAGGTATTAAAAAACAGGTATTGAAAAGCCCGCAACACTACCAAGAAAAATCAAGGACTTTTAGTTTTTCTAGCTAACAAATAATTCAATTAAGTCACCCAGCACTAACGTGAGGGCAGAGAGCCGGAGCGTTCCCTGCCATCGGCGCGGGGGAGATTTAGGTGGGTAATTCCATTAGCACTCTGGAAGTCCCTTCACATAAATCTTTGTGGCATTAATGAGGAAATGAGGCATCAATAATACAAGAAATTTGGTTCCTGAGTGCCACTTGAGGATCTCAAGCAAGGGCATACTCAGGTTTCCCACCTCTGCCAGGCGTGGCTTGTGCATCTCTACATCTTCACACAAGCTCAGGGCCTGGGCTGCACTGCAGTGGTTTACAGGCCTCACAGTGGCCCTGGAAGAAGGGAAATGTAAATAAACCCTTGCAAGGAACAAGAAACACAAGTGCCATTCCCTCAGCATTCACAAATCTGGATGCTCTTAGAAGCTGTGCATGAAATCGCACAGCGAAGAGGAAGAGAAGGAGTTAAGCGTTCAGGAGCGAGCAGATCTGCTCCGTGCAGCGAAGGCACAAAGCTCTTGACTCCGTAACATCCTCACCAAGTAATTGTGTGAAGGCTCTCGGTGTCGCAGCCATTGTTTCATCTCCTTATCGGCACCGCACACCGCCGCCGCCCCTGCGGCGCTTCCCCGACAGGGCTCCCCCCGGGATGCTCGGGATGTTCGCACACGCGGCCCCAGCAGGATGAAAGCGCTCCCAGCCTCTGCCCATCTTCCTGCTCGCTCTCTCTGCAGCCTTGCACAATGAAGAGCAAAGGAACAGGTTTTGCTTTCAAGTTGGAAAAGTAGCACGGCTGCTGGGGGGAAAAAAAAAGAAAAAAAAAAGGAAAAAGGAAAAAAGCTGGCTGCTGTTCCAGTGGTGGGTCTTCCCAGGAAAGCTCCATCTCTTGGCCTGCTAGACCTAGAGAGAGATAGGACCTGCCAGATAAAATACTCCATGTTTCCCAGCATCTGCTGCCACATAATGACACCAAGCTTATTTACAATTGAAATCAAAAATTATTCCAAATATTTGTCTTATTTAAAAAAACCAACCTCTCTCCAGTGCCTCAAAGGGTGACTAAAATACCAACTACCTGAATGACAGACACCTACTTCCCTGAAATTTCTGTGTGCAAGGCCACAAAGACCACCTCCCACGGGAAGACAGGAGCTCAGCAGACTGCAGCTGAAGGAAAGGACAACAGGACAGCCAGGGCTAACAGGAGGGGACCACAGAACCCTGCACACATTCTCTTTTTCAATACCTGGAAGTTTTTTTTTTTTCCTAACTGTGAAGGGAAAGGAATTTTGTGGTGGCTAGATGAGTTTTTGGTTCTACAGTGCACACTCTCTCTTTTTTTCCTAAGGTACTGGGGGAAAAAAAGAGACCAAAAAAGCAAGTTTGGTTCTTGACGTCTCTTCCTTCTGACCTACCAATGCTCCTCACTTACAACTTTCACAATTTCAAAGGAACTTCTGATTGTGCTTCAAGCCTTCAGGAGCACCTTAAGGGAGGGTACACCTGGGCACACGGATCACAGATCCAGCACTGTTCTGCTGGGCTGCTCATTTTAAGCTCTGATCCTCTTCTCAGTGTGAGATGCAGACGCAACTAACAAAGGAAAATCTCTCTCCCCTCCCAACCAAATCCTCAGCTCTTTCCTGCTGGTTGGGTATGAGTCCACGTCATTGGCAGGCACAACTTCCCCCATGTTGTGCTGCCATCACTGCACTAAGCCAAGCAACTGGAAGAGAAGTTGGCATGATGCACTCCTTCTCCACTCAGCTGAGTTTGGAGGGTGGAGACATACTATGAGTGTTTATTTTTGCCTTTCCAGTGCTACTTCTGCTTGGGAAGAAAAGCTCTGCCATAAGCTCAACCTTTGCAAGAGTCCCAGAAGGTGGAGTTTTCGTGGTCCATGCTTCCATCTCCCAGCCAGGCCTTTGCACACTTGGATTAACACAAGTCCAGCAGCAATTACAGGGCCTTGCCTTCACACAGGAGATGTGCAAGTGCTGTGGCTGCAGCTGTCCTGGCCCCAGCTTGGCTAAAGGCTTGGCTAGATGGGGTTTGAGCGGTGCTGTGCCCCTCACCAAACATCCAGAGCTCCGCTAGAGCAGGAGTTGGAGCAGCTCACACCACCCCAGAGCCTCCTCTCCCAACACATTTATCCCTCCCGGCTTTACAAACCATTTTTGCAACTATGTTGGCAGTTAGAAGATTTAATTGCAAGTCTCATGATATTGGGTGGTGGTTGTAATGAAAACTGCAGCTCCTGGGGAATGAAGGAATCCCAGGGTCCACAGCAAAGCAATTAAGTCTTCTAATTGCACATGCACCCTGAGAACACCCAGCAAGAAAATCCTCAAGGACGGAAATCTGAAGGTAAATAAAAAGACCCTCTTCCTTCCCTGTGCAATTTTCGTGTAAGAAAATGCTCTCAGGGTTTTCAAACTAATGACAGGGGAGGCCTGAGTCACACGTACAAAGCTTCAGTTTAGAAATACTAATATTAATATAGAACAGGCTGGCAGGGAGAGAAGATAACAATGGCTTTAAGCATTAATAGTGGCTTATTTTTATACTAATAATAAGATTAAAGCACTTGGAAGCAGGTAAAACACATACCTCGACAGCAGCCATTGGAAACAGGGTGACACGAGGCAGTTTAACAGCCAGGCAGAATTACCAGTTGCATCCCTTTGACATTGATATATCACCAGGGTGTGAATTCAGTAGGATTCAGGGATTGCAGGGCAGCTCTGGAGTATCTGGAATAGAAGAAAAACACACCTGAAGTTTAAATGAAAACTAGAGCACTGTGACTTATGTCAAGTTTAGCTCTGGAAATTAATTTCCTACCCTTTCCTAAATCTTGGAGCCTAGGAGTCAGTAAGGAATAAAACCTGCAGTGTTTATGATTTAATGGGAAAGGGTTTGTCTGTTTTCACAAATCCAGCTGGCTTGCAGAGGAAGGGAGTAAGGACGGCCAGAGTCTCATATTCTAACTGTAAATTATGATTCCTTCCCCCATTGTTTTCTGGTTATTAAATTCAAGTTGAAAAGGCAGTTTTCATTGTGTGTACACACCCACACAGTTAATTGGAAGTAAAAATATGTCTGTTTATGGCCAGGAGTGCTACCCCTGTTTGGGAGAAACAGGTTATTGTGCAAAATTCATGTAATTGGTTTCCATAGCCCAAAGCAAATCAGGAATAATTTCTCATAGCAGAGGAGCAGATTTATACTGAAGTGTCCCTTGAAATTTCTCATTCAAAGGCTGATGGCTCTAATGACTGCCTTCAAATTGCTATCAGTAAAAGTCTCTGCAAAAATGAAATTCAGCGTGCAATTTGGCAAACAGCTGCACGCTCCCAGCCTTCAGCCCCTAATCTAATCTGGGCCCTAATTTCTCTTTGTGTAGATTTGTAATGTACACAGGCTTGATCTTAATAAGGCCATTAGCACAAGGAGATTTGCTCAGGCCCACAAGCGCCTGCAGAAGGAGATCCTGGGTGCAGTCAGCTGGCACCGGGCCAGCCCCATCCCTCACTGGTGTCATCCAGGCATAAAGGGATACTTGGATATTCCCCCTTCCCTGCAGGTCTCTGGCTGACCCCAGCACAGCCCCGTGCACAGACCCAAACCTCAATCCCAGCTCAGCCCGGCCCATGCTGGGACGGGTGCACTGAGCCAGAATGGGGAGCTGCTCCCAGAGCCTGGGCGAGCCTCCCTCTGCCCAGGCAATCAGCATTTCTTCTGGTGCATTCCCTGCTGAGCCAGGGCCACCAGGATGGCAGGGCAGGAGTAAGTGAATTCCCTGCTCTTCCATTCCCCCTTCCCTTGGGGATGAGCCGCCCGCATTCCGCACGAGGAGCCGCCTCTGATTGAATTGAATCAAATGTCTGTGGTTACGAGACGGTTTGACCGACAAATCATTTTCCCTGTCAGACTGAGGTACGACAATGATGATAACTCAAACGTCTCCAGTCAAATGGCTTTGGAAAGCTTTGCTGCCATTACAGTCCGTGAATGTCAACGGGTTTGGCTAAGTGCAGGCGAAGACTGATGGCAGCACTTTCTGCATCTCCTTTTCCCACCAGAGAGCTCTCTGTAATGCTGGCTGGCAGGCCTGCCCCAAGAAAGGAGGAAGGAAGACACTGGACATTATTCTTATGATTTGCACTATATTGAATTTATCTTTGCTTTGCCCATTAAAAACAGGTTGCAGAAGATACCCCTATGAGTTAAACACTGAATTAATTTCCTCCTGAAAAGAGAGATCTCCCTGGAATGCTGAGGTGTCTAGACAACTGAAATATACTTCCAGAGTAAGTAATGACACTACTATTAAAAGAAGATTCAAAACAACATCATTAAAAAACACAAAACCCTGTAACAGAATTACAAGTCATTGAAGTAAATGAGTGAATGCAAATCCTGACTTTGAGTCTTGTTTATCAGCCAGCTGTTTCTGGGACAGGAGCCCCAAAATTCCTCTGGTACCCTTGTGGGAAAGCCCAGGAGCTTGCCACTGCTGCCACATTTAGCCTGCACCACCCAGAGACAGCTTTGAGCTACATTTTGAAGCCTTGCTTTGCAAACATAAAAGATAGAACTGGGTGGTTTTGCTTTTTGAACCCTTTCATCCATCTTTAAAATCGAGAGAGTGTGGCAGTTCTGCTTGGCATAAAGCAACAAAACAGGTGAGGACAGCTCAGACACTGTGTTGAACGACCATCCATCAGCCTGTATCTTTGCCTTCCTGTTTCTGTAAGTGTGGTTATCCTGCCTCCTTCCTTTGCTCCCTCTCTGCTTATTTTCTTTCCAAGGGGATATCATGAGGAAATGAGGAAAGCAGAAAGGGAGAAGGAAAAAAGGCACAGTGCAAACACTCCTCTGCATGGAAGGAGGAGGAAGGAGGAGAAAGAGGAAGAAAACCTGGGAAATAGCTCGAGGCTGAATAATGTGCTGGGAAAAAAAATACAGCAGCTGGATTTGCTGGGTGAGAAAGGAATACAAGAGAAAACTGAAAACTAGCCCCAAAAGAGCAGGCCCTGGCAGAATTTAATGGAAATGTGAACAAACTAAATATTGGTAAGAAAACAATGTAAGTAAAGCAACAGGGTAAACAGGCAGAGCTACAGTGAAAGAACACAGATAATTCTCCGTATTAAAAATGACAACATTTTTGCTGAAGGAAAGTAGCAAAGAGTACTGACAAAAGCAATTTCAACTGGAAGTCACTGGAACCACTGGAACCTTTTGCAGTGTCTTAGATAGACTCTGTACCAGACCCTCAGCCCTTCTTGAGCAAATAATTGTGGGATGAACCAGGTGTGCAAACAGCCATGGGCTGCTCTTATGTTGTCTTGAACAATGCAAAAATAATCCACAAAGCAGAATTTAAGATGCCTCATGCATGCCTAGTAATCACCTTGTTTATTCATATGAAGAAAAGTGGCCAAAACTATGTTGTATCCAGGAATGTGAGAGTTGGAATCAATGCCTATCCAAGCAACAAGACTTGTTGCAGAGATGGAAACCCTTAGAGAAGTCCAGGTATCTGGATCTCTCCAGCACTGCGGTGACAGGGGAGGCACTTTGCTTTTGTTCCCTGTCCTGTGGGAACCCAAAGTGTAGAGAATATTTCTCTGCCTGTTTTTTGCCCTGGACAACACTGGTTTTGATATTCATCGATGGAGAAAATTGCTTACCCTCTGGGAAGAATTAGAATCTACACTGNGTTAAGTCACAGAACAGTGATACTGTCCAGCACACGTCTGTGCAGAACAGGCACCCCAAAGAGGAGATCCTTGGCAGGAGCTGACAGGAGGGTCAGGGACAACTGGTCAGATTCTAGGTTTTGGGCTGCTGAAGGACTGGTACTGAGCTGTGTTGGTGAAGGCTGGAAACGTGCTGCTCTTTGGTAGGCACCAGTTAGCAAAACATCCCTGGCTTTGGTGGAAGTGTGTGCAAGCAAAACCCTTCAGGTGAGTGACCTTCCTCAGGTACCTGCTATCTGTAGCCAGCAGGAGGTTTCTCTCACCCCAGCACAGCACCCACCCTTACCTGCTGCAAGAAAGGCCTGACACGAGGGGACTTGCTGAACAGGAAGCCTGTGCCAAGGGAGAAGCTCAGTCATTCTTATTGCAGACTAAAGAGGGTGAGAGGATTTTCTGCATCTGGGGAATTCACCGCTGTATCCTGCTGCTGCAGTTTCCCCCCTTCCAATAATAATCTGTTATCCCAGAGGCACTACCACCACTGCTGTAGTCTTACTTTTTAAAAAGAATTTTAAAAACATCTTCTCTGCTGTAATATTTCACAAACAACAAATGCACTTATGATGATATAGTAAGAAAACCCCCAAGTGCTTCCAGAGCCAGAGAGATTGATAGACTTTGCCATGGTCTGTGGGACCTTAGCCCTCATTAAGGTCAAGCTAAATTACCTTACAAATAATTTAGCCTCTACCCACAGCTCCTTGATTCTGAACTGATGGATTATGCAGCCATTAATCAGCTCCAGGTCTGGCCTTTGCTTTTGACATTCAGAAGGTAAACTTACTCCATGCTGGTCCTCTTACTGAGTTTCTCAGATACATTCATACTCATGAGAAAAAAAAGTAAAAAAGAAAAAAATCTCATTCCCTACTAAGCGCTGATGATTCCTCATGCTTCATGAAAGATTGAACACACCTTTTAATAAATTTGTTTGTAATGCACCAATTTCATTTTGCCTCCTCCCAAGGAAGCAAATTTCAATTTGATGGGCTGGAAGACACGAGAGATTATTTATGGCTGTACGTCTGGGTCTGCAGTCAGCTGCAGAGCCATAAATTTGGAAGACAGCACAGCAACTGATCTTCAGTTAATTTCCTGGAAAGTCTGAAAACTTTGTTCTGGGTGATCGCTGACAAAGATATAATAACAATAAAATGACCCAAGATGGCCAAACCCAATTTAATAGTTTCCATAAAGATCATTTTTATCAGAGCTCTGTAGGACTTCATTCACCGATCCAATACCACTCCCTACATATAACCAGTGAAAACTCGCTTTCATGCCCTGATCAGATTTGTTTGGCCTGGACTCCTGTAGCTGTGTTTAGCTATAAGATGCATGTCTTTAATAAGAAATACCTTCGTATCCAAGGGCTGAATTTCACCCAGAGAGGTTGTTCAGTGAGGTTTCATTTTGAGAGATGATCAAAGGCCTTGGCCTTATTGCTCAGTTGTGCTCCAGCTCCCTACAGATAGTGGGTATACACTTGAAATAAAGTTCTGACTTTCCATTACTGTCATAAAGCGAGCTGTAGAACCACCCTTTCTTCATTTGTCTTAATTAAAAATATATCTTCTGGCTCATGGAAAAAAAAAAAAGAAAACTCCTATCCATAGGTGATTAATGAACCTGCAGATACAGTCAATAGCCTTCCAGGGGCCTTTCTACCCAAAGCCCTGCTTCATTTGCTGCCCTTCGTATTAACAAATGTTGTGATTTCTACATTAAGCCTAAAGTACCTGGCACAGATACAGAAAGAGAATTTAGGTATTTTCTAAAGGACCAGCCTTCTGCAGGACACATGGAAAAACATTTTATGGATATTTCCCATAACGGATTAAAGAGTTTTGCATGAAAAATTCAAAAAATAGTTTTTCAATTTCTCATTTCTTACCAAATACTTCTTTTTCTGTTTGACTTCAAAAAAATCAAAATGCAAGTGAGACAATATTAATTCCAGCTGTTTCCTCTTCCTATTCATGGGTAATTTTCATAATTATAAGTGAAACATTGTCGTTTGGTTCTTGCCCTACCCCAATTAGTCTTTTCTTTATTAGACCCAGCTCTAGCCTCATGAGATCCTTATTGTTTTCTAAAAATACATCTTACCCAATTCACAGTGGGGAAAACTTCAAGCTTCTAAAGCTAAAACCAGAAGACAAAGGACAACACCAAAACCAGGAGCGAGACGGAAAAAGCTTGCTGTTCTGTTGTTTCTGTTTGTTTGGGTTTGTTGTGGTGTTTTCTGTTAGTTTTTAAATGCCACCCCTGTCGTTCCTGGGGAGAACTAGGGGACAGTGCTTGTTTTGTGGTTGGGTACTGTTGTACAGCACTGGCTACTTTCATTCAGTCTTACATCACTCGAGTGCTCAGCAGCTCAGACACAGCTCAAGCAGCCCTAGAGCTGAGGGTGTGCATTACAGAGCTGCATCTCTCTGCCTGCACACATCTCCAAGTGTCTCCTACCTCTGTGCGAGGCAGAAGGAGATTTTCAAAACCTTAGCAGGCAGCGTGAGGGACCTCCAGAGGACGTCCACTCTGGCTGCAGAAACTCCATAACCAATAGATTTTTAAATTTTGTTTTTAGCCCTCAGCAGTGCTTTTTGGGATATCTCTGGCTGGACTGTCAAAGCTGTTCAGCACCCGAAAGAGTCATCTGGCCCAGAAGCTCCATCACTAATTCTAGTGGCTAAATGAGAGCCGACCTCAATCATGCGAGCGAGCTCTTTGGGGAAGCCTGGCCACAAAGCTTTCATCTCAACTGACTGCTCCTCAAGCAAGCAGTAAATGTCTTCTGACATTGTCCTCCTACTTCTGTGCCCTAACATATGCACTCTGCTTATTTATAGAATGTGTGAGCTTCACATACAGCAGGCCCAGTCCCTCGGGACCAGCCGCGCTTGGTTTTGCGCAGTGCGGCCGATGGTTCTCCCGGGTTCTGAGAGCAAAGGAGAGGGCAACAGCTCCCAGATAAGCCGGATTCAGAAATATTTCTGGAAACAGTAACAACTAACAAGAGTAGGAGGGAAGAAGCTGATGAGCTGGTGAGCTCCAGGCCCACCATGCAGGAAGGGGAGCAGAGGGAAGGTCCTACCGTGTCTGCAGCAGAAACCGTCCTCCAGCCACCTGCAAGGATTGCCTGATTTGGAAAGGTCTGCGATGCATTCCTGCCTTGCTCAGGGGCTGGGAGATGCCAGGGCAGAACAGCAGAGCCTATCTTCAAAATACAGGATATTTAGTGTTGGAAACACAGCCTAAAGTTTTATGTCAAATAAAATTCCACCTGTGCTCAAATAGTAAAAACACAACAACCACCAAATGAGAACCACGGCCACATCACAAAACAATTTTGCCCAGTTAGTTTAGTGGAACTAACCAATAACTCAGCAGAAATTTGAGTTTACTATTTACCCACAAACCTATATTTACTACATTTATTATAAACCTAAGTTTACTGTTAGAGATTAGTGAAAAAAAAAGTTTCTTCTTTTAGAGCTACTTGTAATTTCTTTTTTTATTCTATGTGCAGGAACATAAATTATTATAGACAAAACCCATGTGACAAAGCACCAGCCTCCATGGAGGGATGGACACACTACTTTTTGCAGGTACAAACAATTGAGCTGAGGTGTTCCAACTGCAGAGAAGAAAAGCCATCACCATGCAAGTATCCCTCTTCATCAGACGTAGGCAGGCATGAAAATTCCCTCTGTCTAAGGCCACAGTGCATTCTGGTGGGCACCGAGCTCTCAGGCAGCTCAATCATCGCATAAATAAGCCCTAATTGGCATTCCCAAATGTTTTGAAATTGTATTGCCTGCTGCTGGCACTCCAAAAGGTACACCTCTGGAGATATCGGGGGAAAAAATCATCAAAGATCATTTGCAATTAGATGCAACAAACCCATGCCCAACTGGTGTGTGTCAGGGGTAAAAATAGCATCAGCCCGAATGGCAGATGCCTTTTGGTTTGTCAGGAATCGAACGTGTAGCACCAAGCGAGCGGTTATTACAGGCTCTGATCAGCAAAGCAATCATTTGCCTTGTTACCGCGCAGCCTGCCCATGTGAGCAGCATCAAACAACCATTAAAAGACACCCCGCTCGCCCCCGAAGGGAACACGGGTGGTGAGTGTCTGAAAACCTCCTCGTTAACAAGCTCACCTTTGAGGCTGGTGAGAAGGCAAGGAAGCATTTACCAGCCACTCTATCAATAATTATGGAAAGGAAAATCGTAGCTCATTGTCTATCCCAGCGTGGGGAGACAAACAAAGCAGGCCTGGGGCAAGCAGCCCTTCCACGGCAGCTCCTAGCCACAAGCAACAGCTGCCAAAAAGGCAATTATCCATGGAGCTGCTCCCCTGGGGCTGTTCAATACAGGGGTGATGTATGTTCAGAAACTACCCCAAAGTCCTTCTGCTGGTAACAGGCGTGTCTGTGGCACACAGCCCCTCAGGGGCCCTGAAATACCCTGGTAAACAGCAGCCTGAAAGGCAAGGGTGGGCAGTGGCATCGTGTGCCAGGGCTGACGTCTCAAACACCATGGTTTTTGTTCCCTGGAGCTGTGAAGTTTCCCCAAGGCCCTTTGAACACGTAGGGATGGGGACCTAGTTTTAAGCAGAAGATAGTAACTCAGTTCCCTGTTTTTCATATTTCTCCCCCCTGTGTCACCCAAGAGGACTTAAAAAACTAATTATGCTTCAGCATGCAGCCACCCACCTTTGTTGCAAGCCCAAATCCTGTTCCCATTTATAGCCTAACTCAATTTCGTCTCCAGCCTCATTGGAAGGAAGGAGGGAGGGCACACCTGAGCCTGCACCAGACTCCCTGGGGGTTGCTACCCTACCCCAGCTCAGCCTTTGCATCAAGCCACCAGTTATCTTTTCAATTAATTGTGGGTATCATAGCGCTTGACAGGACAACCTTACTACCAAGGGATAATTTAATATGACTAGACCGTAATCAAAGTGTTAATAGCCTCAAAATTTAATCTGTGCAGAAGTAGGATTTATAATGGGAAAGGATAACCAGGGCTCAGATGAATAATGTTAGTTGTAACATTACAGCTAGTTGTAATAGAATAATTAGTTGTGATATCCAGAAATAAAAATTACACTGCTTTGAGTTCCAGGACGTGTGCCAAAAAGGGGCCGTTAGTCACAGCGAGGAGGAACAGTTCCACAGTCCATTATCTCATGAACCTCAAGGCCCAGAAATGAATCCTGCGTGTCACAGGAAAATTGAGACTCTGCATTTTCAGCAATACACAGCTTTTCATTTTAGCCCTTAAACCAGATCCTTTCTGACTATTGGAATGACGTGCCTTCCCATTTGGAGAAGGGTATCCTCAGAAGCCCTCCTGGCTGAGCTTCATGTTTCCTTTGGGCATGGTCCCAGCTTTTCCCTCCTGTGGCAGATGAAGCTCGCCCCTGGCATCCCCACCCGCTCCCTTCTTCCGTCCTTACCAGTCTTGTGGAGACAAAAAAAAAGCTCAAACTACATGAAACGTCTCTTTTTCCCTTGTAGGGCAAGGATGCTGGGTGATGGTTTGGCTGCCTCCACCAGCAGGTGCTGCTTCCTCGTGGGGTTAGGCAGCCCCTGCTGCTCCCTGGCTCAGTGCTCAGGGCCAAATGCTTTAATCATAGAATGACAGAACTTGTTTGGTTGGAAGGGAGCTTCAAGCTCATCTTGTTCCAACCCCCCTGCCAGGGGCAGGGACACCTTCCACCAGACCAGGTTGCTCAGAGCCTCAGCCAATCTAATCCCCCCTAATCCAGCAACACACTTCTGAACCCAAGGTGCAGGAGGCAGCAATAAAGCTGCTGCTCAGCATCATAGTGAGAAAGCAAGAAGCTGTGCAAAAGCAAAAAGTGATGTGACCAAAATGATTTATTTATTTATTTTAAATTATGATAGCATCCAGTTTTTACCATCTCATTGTTACTCATTCGCTTGCACAACAGACACAGAAGCAATTGCTTGACCTGGTACGCCTTTTTAAAAAAAATTACTTTGAATGACTTCTGTATTATAAAAGCTACTTTAAAACAATTTTCTGCTTTTTAGGTAGTGATAAAGAAATTAAATGCTTTTTCAGGTTGTGCTTATTCATTTCTCCTGCATTTCCTCCAGCATACTTTCTTTGCTTCCTCTTCTTGCAGTGCCAAAAAGAAACAAAAGTGGACCTGTGAAGGAGGAAAACTGCTAAAGAAAAGATAACTCTGTCTAGGGAAAACAGGCAGGAAAAGGAGAATAGAAGTTGGGATTTTTTTTTTTTAAGGGAAATCACCTGGGATTGAAACAACTGAAACTTTTGTCTCCTTCTCACACACACACATCCCCTCACCCCTTTTTCTTCCTGGTCCTGGCTGACTTGCACCTCCTGGCAGGCACGTAGGTGCTTGTTTTGCTGTTGCTCCTCAGGATGGAGTCACCAGAAACGATGGTCCCAGGAGATGTTTTGTGTAGGGATAAAATGAGAAGCAAAGCTGTGCTCCGCTGGCCCTTCCCTTGCACACACGATCATGTGCTGCAGTCCTGCTCCCGCTACATCCTCCCTGTGTTACACACCGGGAAAGACACCACTTAACACAGCTGGGGAAGGGCTTCCCCACACGAGCACGGGAGCCCTGGCTCCGAGGCAATTAAACACTCCAGGCTGCACATGCTCCCACACCTACCTTTTGTGGTTGGCATTAAACAAATGCTGCACTGAGCCAACAAATCTTACAGTGGCCTCATTTCTCTAGCACTGATGCCTCAGGCGAGGCCTGCGTGGCCCAGAAAGGAAAAAGGTTAACTTTTTCTGGAATTCCCTGAACCCGCTTATCTGCTTCTTCTCCCTAAACATCTGCCAGTTTCAGACACCTGTTATAATATATCAGTTTGTCTTGCGGTGGTTCCTGGAGTCTATCAGCAACCCCAGCAATTAGTATTGTCAGCAAATCATTCATTAACTGAACTATTCAGTTTCAGCTAACTTAAGACTAATTGCGTATTTAATTCCTATCTAGCAAGATCAAATCAAACAAAAAAAAAAAAAAAGACCATGGGTAAATAGCAAAGACCAATAGGTAATAAATGAAAACCTTAATTAAAGTCTTATCTGAATGCTAACAAAGAAAACCCCAAGTAAAGCAGAGGAGATTATTTCATATTAGGTCACTCTGATTATCCTCCTGCTGTCTCTCCAGTTCAACCCTGGTGTCACTCAAATACTTGGTGAAAAGGCTGGAGCACATTTTTGCATCATGAGAGAGCCTCTCTCCCTCCCCACCTAGCAGAGACCCCACGCAGGCAGTTCAATGCCACTTCGAGGGTGAAGAGTGACCTCACAGAAATGGTATTTTCCTGCATGTTCTCCCCCGTGAATTGGGAGCTGCAGCTACTGACCTTACTGGCAAGGAGACAATTTTACTGCTGGTTGCTGTTGTTTGTGCAGAAGCATCGAGCTATTAAAGAGGGAGCAGGAGATTGTTCCCTCCTGTGTGTCATCAGCAGAGGTAAATAACATCTCTGCATCTCTGCTGTGCAAGCCAGAGAGTAATTAGATCTGCACAGGCCTTTGCCTTGATGAGCTGATGATCTGTCCCTGCCCTTGAAGGTTCAGGCCCCGTGTTGGCCCCGATCCCTGTGTGGCTTTGGCACTGTCAGGCCAGCAAGAACGTGAGACAAGGAAAGCAAAAGCACTATGGCTGATTTTAAACTGTGCTCAGGTACATAACCTCCAACAAAATCAAGGCCAAGCAGATACATCAATAAGTTAAGTTCTAGTGAGGTCAAGAAAGAAAAAGAAAAAATCCCAAACCAATAAATCAGTCCTATCAGATCGATACACCTGATCTTGGTGAGATCCATGGGCACATTTTGTTGGCAGGGAAGATCACGGGCCCAGCCTGGAGAAAGTCTGCAAACACCACCAACTTCAGAATGCTGCCAAGAAAGCTGGAACAGCAGAACTACCTCCCCAAGGTATGGCAGCCAGGCACTGCTGTCCTGCCCACAGGCACCGAGATAACACACCTGTAACAAGGAGGAGACCGTGGTGGGGAGCATAGACAGGAACAGGATGGACATCAGAAATTCCTGTTAACTTTCCCACCCTCCTGCTCCCTTGCCCTACACCCTATTTATGCCATCACCTGCCAGTCACTTCCCTCTGGCCATTCCTCTCACACGAGGGCTCCTTTCCCCACCTGGATTTTGTTTCTGCATTAGCTCCCTCCTACATTAGCCACCACAAAAGTGCCTTGGTGCAATGCTGAGTCTGCACAGAGGAGATGGCAACCCTAAATATTAAGTATCTCTAAATGGAAAAAGCATTTTTACATCCAAATACCGAGCTGGACCCCTCACCACACACATCCATCAATGGGATCTGCTGTCCTGTGCTCTTCAATCAATGCAAGTAAGTATCAGCTTGGTTACAGCAACTGGGCTTCTCCAAAAAATAAATGAACCCACCCAAGGCAATTTACTGTATAGCTTCTGGTTTAGGACAAAGCTCTAATTCAGCAGCTTATTTTTGGAAAAAATATAAAGTAGTTACCTCCCTACAAGTATGGTACAATGAGAGCTTTCACCCTGTTGAAGTGTACACTGGCCCCAGCTTTCCTGCTGATGCCATTTTTTTCCCAGAGCCAGGGAGGACACACAGGAATCTCTCTGATCAGAGAGATCTGATCTGTGAGGCCAGAAGTGGGTGGCACCTGCACAGGAGGTTGAGAAGCCTCTGAACCTTCATCACCAAGCACGCTGTAGGAGTACCATGGCTCGACTTGGACCGAGACTGTCGGACAGCAGCTTTGGCTCCAGGCACCCACCTGTTTCTCTGTTTCTTCTGCATGTGCAGTGGTAATTCCTCCAGAACTGCCTTTCACACGGAGCTGTGCAGGACGTGGGAGCTGCTGGAGGAGCTGCAGACTGCTGCAGCCCCTGGGTTGGAGAGTGTCATATGGGTTACCCGAAGTGCTGCCTTTGTCCTGACCCCATCCTTTGCTTTTGGGACTAAGACAACCAAATTTTTTTCATGCACAAGCATGAGATATCCGGGCTCTTTGAGCATCCCCTGCACTTTCCCCCTCCAGATCCTGGATGTGATGCTTCTCACTAAGCCAGCCTGCAGCCAGACAGGAGGCAGCCCCTTGCAGGCCTCCCTCTTTTTGTGCTGCTTCCCACTGCGCTGGGCTGGAAACTGCCAGCAAAGCCAAGGAAGGAGGGCAGAGGCATCAGCATCTTCTACACATCTGTCCCACTGCCCAGCTCTCAGCTGCAGGTGAGGCTGAAGCCAAAAGACCTAATGAAGCAGAGAAGAACAGCTACACTCGTGACATAAAAGGCATGCCAAGCTTTCATCTTCTGAGAGGTTAAAAATAAACAGTTTAGCTTTCAGCAAAGTGGTCTGATTAGAGGCAAAGAAAACTACACTGATTTCCATGGAAATGGAATATTTTGTTGCTGCTACTTGATCTTGTTGAAACGTATTAAGAACACAAAAGAGTGCAATTTCAATATCTGGAGAGTGGTAGTATACTTTAAAAATTTAAATTAAATTGATTTCTTTTAAAAGAAAGCTGGCTGATTTTAGTTGCCTAATTACTTCATTACCACTGCAAATGGAGCATGTTCTTATAAGCTTATAGAAAGATATTATAGAAATACAGAAACAGCTGCAACCCACAACAGAAGAGATACAGACATAGGCAATATCTGTACATAAAAATCAGAGACTTAAAGATCCTCTAAGGTCCTCTATCTCCTCACTAAAACCAGCAAAGAATTGTTCTTTAACTCGTAAGTCTTTCTAAATTCAAGCCCATTACAAAGCAGATCCTAGTTTCTATGGAAGAAGAATCAATCCCTAAATTTTGTTTGCTTTTTTTACCGTGTAGGAATACTTCCTAAGAGTGAGAGCTGCCTACCTATGCTCTGGAAGCAAAATAACACAATTAGTTCGAGTTCTCATCTCATTAGTGTGGTAGGTATCTCCATGGGGAGGTTTCCTTGGAATGAGCTGCGTCCTATTTCAGTTTAACCCAGATAGTAACAAAATAATCACTCAAAATGGGGCAGCGCTGCCATGACCTTCCCTGTGATAAACACTAAATACAGGTGTGAAGGAAAGGCTGCTTCACTGACACAGTTGTTGTCTCTTTGTAGACGTGCCCCAGGGTAGGACCACCTCCAGCATTTCCACATGCACCACTGGGATGTTGCCCCAGCACGGCCCAACTGAAATCTTCTATCAAACAAATGTTAAAAATATCCAAAATCTTTGTTCTTAGCTAAAATAACACAAGGTGATGGTAACAAGAAAAAAAAAATAATTCCTTTTCTTCTTCCATTTCCTCAAAGTGAAATTTCAACAGAAACAATAAACCCGTTAGGTTTTCATTTTGACAGTGTGACATTTTTTTGACATAAATTTTGTATTATTGTAATTTTAGGTGACAGAGCAACTTGAGCTTCTAACCAAAAGGCTGCTGTATTTTAATCTGTGTATTATGTTTTCCCACATGCTTGCAACTGGCATGTGCTCTCCTTCCAGTAGTGATGACCCAGGAAAGAAAGCAGAGCCGGGAAAGATTTGCCCGCAAACCACCACAGCGCTGACTGAGGACAGATTTCCACTGCTGACAAGTCACATTAGGTATTGGTCAGTATAAATATCATTGATAGTGTTGCTCAAGGGGACCTTGCCTTGCCTTGCCCTTTCTTTTTTCTTTCCCTCATGAAATCAGTCCTGCAGTTTCCCTTGCGTTATGCTGAAGACCCTGTTTGGCTAAGGCTTCCTGTACATTCAATATGAAAGATTGTCCATGGATATGTTTTGGAGTGGATCCACAAGAGAGGCAGCTACTGAAGTACCCAATTTCCAGTGCCTGCTAATTTTCATAGCCCTGGTGAAGGTATTGGAGCTCTTTATTGAACGTACAGGGAAAGCCACAGAAGGCAGCAGCAATGGCAGCTACTAAGTAAGAGACACTGCTGATGAGAAGAGTGGGACATGAGTCCCATTCCTGGATGTAATTAGGTGGCTGTGGCTCATGGGGAAGCAGAGCCTATTAACAGAGGAGCCTGGTGAGTACAGGTGATGGGGGAATTGTTGGCAAACAGTGATCTGAGTGAGGGTGTAGGTACCCCATTATAGCCATTACACAATTCTTCCTTTTTTGCTATTTCTCTTCTGCTTACAGACACCTTTTTTTTTTTGCCATTTCCTCATTCTCTCTTCTCACATAGGTGAATACTACGGTTTGAGAGGCTGGGTCAGCTAAAAGCTCCTCAGTATTTGGTACTTGCAGCCACACAGATTTGCTGTGCAGACTTAATTGTAGTAAGGACTACTTTAAGAGCAGCAGATCAATGCCCTGGCGAGTTGTTAGGGAGAAATACAGAGATCTCATCCACAGATAAAAGGAAGAACACCACCAATAATGACAGAAAAGGCACTCATCAGCTATATTTTCCCTCATTGTGCTGCACCCAGCAAAAAAAACCAATTGGTGTATTCAGTTCACCACTTTAGTAATTTTGCTTTTAACAATATCTGACTTTGTACTCAATCAGCAGACCCTATTACATGAAGCATTTTTTCGGACACCCGGTGGTTCTGCCTGCCTACACAGCCTTCTGTTCTTGGCCAAATACATTTCTGCTTCACTGCCTGCAGGCAGATCACCCGAGGAGAGCAGAGCAGAGCCTGCCAGCCCCACACTTCCCCAAACAAAGCATTAGCCATGCATCAGCAACTTTTATATACAGACCTTCTTCAGAGATCACTTTCCCCCCCGTATCACCTGTACAGACGTGCTGCATTTTACCTGCCTGGTCTGGCACTGCCCACTTTGAGCAGCTCAGTGTGTTGGTGGCTCCTGGGCAGCTTTTACATTTCACAGTTCCTACCCAGCTGAAGGGCACTGCCGTTTGGATGGTGCTAAACAGGATCCTCCTTGCAAATTTAAACAGATAGTGGGGAAAGTTGTGATGAGGCTCTTAGGCAGCACACACGGACAGATTAACCAGCGAACCACTGCTCTGCTATGTTGGGTGCTCTTAGAAGCTAAAGTCCTTTTGAAATAAGCCTGTGCTTATTTCTTCTGAAGGAATGGTAATTGATTCAGACCTTCCTGAAATGAATTCGAGCTCAATAAAAGCCGTGGCCTAGGGAAGAGCTGCACCTTCACTGTGCAGAGGAATCCAGCTTGCTTAGGAGCCTGTGAAAGCCATGGCTCTGCAGGTGGGAGGGTAATTTCCAACAGCCTGATTCAGCAATAAAGCAATAAACACAAAATCCTCCTCAGACCTTTCAGACACCAGCACTTGGGAAGCACTGAGGACAGATAAGCGTCCTTCTCTTAACAGAAAGGTCAAATCCCTCTGGTTTGCCCAAATGAGACTCAGGATTTGACTAGAGTTATGTGTAACACAGAGCTATTTATGTACTTACTGAGTGTACCTGGGGGCCAGCAGGCGGTGCTGGAAAGTGGGGCACAGGTGTTGAGGGTGTTCCTTCATGGCCAGTCACTGTCAGGGTCCCACTGTCAGTTTGCAGTTGCCCTACTCCTTCCTACTCCTGAGGCAGGAGGGGTTTCAACAATGGGTGATTCTCCTGGGACACTGGCTTTCCCTGCCTTTTCTCCAAGCATCAGGGAGGCAGGAGGAAAAGGGCTTCTCTTAACTAGAGAACAATGTGTGTCCCTTTTAGCTGACTCTCTCAAAAGCAGGAGCAAACTTGGCTTTCTATTTCTAACCATGCTCATAGAAGGCGAGCTACAAATAAGTAGTATTTAGGTCAGCAGAATCACATTTATAAGCCATAAATCAAACCCCGCAGACCTTGAACACTTATTTGTAGTTCATAGACCACAACTTTGAGTGTCCCGTGAATCCTGGTGCCGAACTGCTGGATTTTGTTTCCACGGCATTTAGGAGGCAAATCAACAAACCCCAGCAGCCCCAGAGGGGTCTGTCATCTGCCACGGTGACGTGCAGTGTGCTGACACATTCAACAGCAAAGAGCACATGCAGCATTTTGTTCTCAAAATCCCAGCTTTTTTTTGTCAAATAAAACTGTGTTAAGCAGATGATAGCATGGAGCTGCTGCTGTATTCCCTGTGTGCAGGACTCCTGGTCTTCTGCATGTAAGGCTGGCTTTGTGTCTTACATCCCTAAGTTCTGTCCTCATTACACACAGGCATTTTAGTGTCTGTATTGCCCTTCCCTTTGAATCCCTCAGTTCTCTCACGGGATGCTTTGTGCCACTCATGGGGTCTGATGAGTATCTTTTCAGTTAGGAGAAAGAATTCCCCTTCCTGCACTTCAGCAAGTTCTCAAAATAGAAAGAAAATTAGTTTCTACATGACTACAAAGTAGTCCCCATGCATGGCAAATAGCAATTCCTATGAAAAAAGAAAAGAGAAACTGGTCATGTTCCCTTAAAAGGGGTGAAATGTTTGTCCTTTGGTGGACCGAGGAGGAGATGTGTTTGAAACACGTTGCTGCTGTATCCACTAAAATACACTTTCCAAAGGAGTCCACCAATATACAAATGCTTCCACTCAGGAACAAATATTACTCGAAAATGGCACCGTGCTCACATCCATCACATTTGGCACAGTCAACAGGCACTAGAGCTGCTCCCATCGGAAGGCAAACATGACCTGTAGATCTCTCCCTTTCACGTTGTTTCCCCTTCTGCACAGCACTGTTTATGTCTGGGTTCCTCTCACTGCAGGCTCTTGGCAGTTTAAAGAGAACAGTAATTGCTACTTCAGTGATAGAGGGGGAAATAAAGGGGCACCCTGCCTCTTGTTTGCACAATTCTCTCCCTTTAAACGGAGCGAAGAGATTGGATGAATTTCTGCCTTTGAAGGACAGGAGCTGTGAGCCTCTTCTGACGCAGTGAAGCTGTGCTGACGTGTGCCTGTGTGAGCCACCTCCAGCCCTCCTTCACTGCTGGTTTTACATGGATCATGCCACTGCTGGCTGCTCCATGTCGGGGGGCAACACAGCTCTGGGTGCAGGCATTCCCTCTGTCCCTGCAGCAGCAGTTCCTTGCTTTTCCAGCTGTTTGTTTGCTGTGTCAGGGAAGGACAGGGCTGACTCTCACAACGTCTCACAGGAGAGCTTTCCTGTGTCTGCCTGACGATCAAAAGGAGGATTTGTAGCTGCCTGGGGTTCATGAGGATCCTGGGCTGTGGTCACAAGCAGCCTGGCTGAGATAAAGATAAGAGAAATGTGCTGGTTTAGCCACCTGTGACTTGAAAGCTCTCAGCCTGTTGAGAAAGGGCAAGTGCACATCCAGCACTCCTCCAGGCAGGGGCAAGATCCACCTCAGAAGGTGGAGGGGAAGAGGAAAGTTTTGTTCTTGGCAGGTGCCTGGAAATTTTACAAAGCTTCCCTGCTCTATACTGCCTAAAATATTCATGAGACACGTGGAGATCAAGTAACAGAGACACCATGTGATGTGGAGACGCAGAGATCACAGGTGATACCCCAATGTCAGACAGGGCAGGCAGAGGAAAAAGCACCGAGAAATCCACATCCCCTCCAAATGAAAACGTGTGGAAAATGGGCAGTCCTTGCAGCCATTTCTATGCTGAAATGCTCCAGGGGGCTCAGAAAATATGAGCCTGGCCAGGGACCCTTCCCCCCACACCCATCTCACCAGCACCTTTAAAAGAATGGAGAAAAAGAAAACAAAGAAACAAAAATAAAAGGCCTGCTATGCTCTGTGGGGTAACATCCAGGATAACAGTAAAATGGCCCAACTGCAGATGGTAATTAGAAGAAAGGACAATATCCTCCCCTTTCCTGCAAGCCTGCTCGTGGCTCACCAGCTGGGGAGCTGCAGAGGTTTGGGAGGGCAGAAAGTGCTCCCTCACGAAGCCACTGCACCTGCCTTCTCGGAAGAGAGGAGTAGATTTTTGTCACATAGAGAGATTGGTAATTTTCTCTTCCCTTCATGCGGAATGTAGGCTCTTGCCTTAATAAATTACTGCCCTTCCTGATAACACATCCAATAGAAGTTGCACTGGATCTTTCACTGACAGTTTCAGGTCAAAGTTGTCTCACTAAGTTTCTCCTCCGGAAAATCTGTTATCAGCAAAGAAGGCACCAACCTCTCGAAGGTTCCTGGGAGTCCTGCATCCCTCACAGGGCAGCTGGAAAATTGGGCTTGGCAAAGCTGTGTTTTTAGGCATTGCAGATAATCCTGCTGAGCTGTGGTTGAGTCTGCAGTTAAGGGGGGGCTGGTGGAATGTTAGAGCAGACTGTGGGGCACACGCTGAAACACCGACCCTGCTGTCTGTCATTGCATAAGCAGCTTCTCAAAAGGAGACATACCTCAGGAAATTGGCTATGGAGATAGTAGGTATTTTCAGAAATTAGCACCACTGCCAGAGAATCGGGTGGAAAAACTCCCCCATGGAAACTAGAGGAGGCAAAGTCAGGAATGCTGGGATGGCGAGAAAACAGAGTGATGGGAAAGCTGGATAAATGGTAGGGGAAGACTCCTTTCATAAAACAATGTGTTGTGGGGAACATGAAAATTAAGTTGGCTCTTAGAAATGAGGAATCCCACCCAAAGCTGCTTTTCTGGGGAAGGGGATTATCTCGGCTTTGGTTCCCCACCGTTTTTAAACACACACACAATTTAATTAAGCATTGCTACTGTCCTAATTGTTGAGGCTGTTCTCAGAGGCTCCCAAGACTTTCCAGGCTCTGCAGTGTTGGTCTGGAGTAGGGATTGCTCAATTAGCAGCAAAATATGGCAAGCAGTGAGATCTGGGACCTGGTCAAATAGGAATTCTGTCAGTTTATGAAACACTGATGTAATTCTGCCGAGATGGAGCCAGATGAGGGATTTATTTTGCCTGTTCTGTTCCTGCAGATTCACCTGGATTTTTCCAGAGGATATGAACACAGTCTTTGCTTGCTCTGTACCACAAGCCCTCCTGCAGTGCTGTTTTGTGCTCTGCTCTGCAGGGACCACATTTCACAGGCTATGTGAAACTACATCTCAACCTAGAAGTGGGAGAGTACACTCAGCCAGCTCCTAGGTTAACAACTTTCAGCTCCTCTGATGGAAGAAACTCCTGTACCAACAACTAAAACCAGCCTGGCCCCATCTGTAGGTTTACAGTCTGTTCAGAATCCCAAAAACTTGTGTTTGGGGCACCACTAGTCTCTTCCTGGGACTTACAGTAGTACATCTCAATACATAAAACGCATCTGATTTTTCTAAGGTGTGATTTCAAATTGTAAAAAAAAAGCTGAGAGTAAGTGCTCACCCCTTCCAGGGCTTGTTAAAACACTCCAGCCTTGAAATTACATAGAGAAGGGGAAACAAAAAAACAATTAAACCCCCTTTAGCTTCATTGAAAGCTTTTGCATTTTCCTACTCAGAAGTTCAGTCAAGCGAGCAGTGCAAAACAACCCCAGATCTGAGATAAGCAAATAATACACTATTCCTGGGGCAAGATGCAAACCTTGCCCTCCCTCCCCTGCTCCCCAGCTTTGACTGCCCTTCTGACTCCCAGCCATTTAATTTTTCAACAGAATACTCGATTTCTGGACTCCAGATAGGAAACAAAATATTCATGTCAGGGATTTCATGGCATCTGGTGCCTCCTGCCACAGCGCAGACTCTCTCTGGGCAGTGCATGGCCTGGGGACAAGGCTAAGCAGGGAGACATCCTGCCACATGACCAAGGTGGGTAAGCAGGCTGTTCCTGCCCAGGCACCCAGGGGCACCCTGCCTGGAGGGGGCTGGTACCCAAACCACGGCAGAGGGGTGGGTGCACAGTGCCTGCACCCAAAACCAAGCTCAGAGCAGAGGGGAGGTGCCCGGGATTTGCCTGCCAGCTGATGCTCATGTCTACCATCTGTCTCAGAGGTGTGTGCCGCAGCCAGGTACCCAACGGGGATCCTCTGGATCCTCACCCTGCACCTCTGGCACTGCAGGAACACCGACACTGCCCACCACAACCACTGCCAAGTCTCTGACTTTAACACACCCTCACTAGTGGGGAGCTTTTTTTTTGTTGAGCCACCAGACTGTCCTTGCTGAGCCCTTTTTCATCTCTTTCTCCTCCAAAACGACCCAAAAACCCGAAGCAACCATTTGGAATTGAAATTTCTGCTGGAACAGTAGACTTGTTACAAGATAAACACTAAGGGATGGAGAGTGTTAGACAGCTACAGGCATCACTGCAAGCCCTTCTGATAACAACACAATCAGACCAGTGTATCGTGCCTTGCACACGGGTCTATATTAATAGCTTGGATCTCTTCTGGGATTTGGCAGAGATCTAAAGTTGTATTAATGTCTTTTTCTTGCCTCCTCCACAAAAAAAAAAAACCCAACTACCTTTAAAGTGAGGTCCTAGGCTGTCATGAGTTCTTACTAGACATGCTGTAATTGCTATTCCAAAAAGAGCAAAGTGCAGAGACAACAACTGCAGAAATAGAAAAATGAAGCTGTTCTGGAGATTTAAAGCAACCAATACCTGTGTTATGTTCTCTCCCTTCCAGATGGCTCATGTCTGAATGGCTTTCTGCTAGCATTTTTAAAAAAATTTTTTTTTTGATCCGACCAACTTAATGATTTTTTTATGGCATGACGTGATGAAATCTGAACTGACGTTACATTTCACTAATGTACAGCTCCCTTGAGCCAATATCAATTTTGTCTGTGATGGCTTTGCAAGGGCAGAGGTCAGCTGAGGGGCTCTCCCCTTAGCTCTGTCACAACCTCTTGAGTTTCCAGGACACTCATAAATAAATCAGACATTCACATTTCAAGCGGGGAGTCAAATTCTGAAGAGTATCTCCTGACCCATGAAAAGCAATTTTTACTTGAATGGTACTTCAATCAAAACTGATCAAGGATGACCTGACCTGGTCCTTGAATATGAGTAGATACAAAATCTGTCGAGGGTGCAGGGGCTGTTTCTCAGAATCTGAACGCCCTGCAGTCTGCACATGTGGCTCGTTCAGCCATGCTCCTGCCATCAGATTCCTTGGGGACTGTGTGCCCTCAGGCCGGGGGGACACCTCTTCCAGCACAGTGACCTGCCATAGAGACACTCTTTAGGGGACAGCAAATCCCACAGGGCACATCTCAGCTGCTGACCCTCTCTCTGCTCCCTGGGCTGACACTGGCTAACCTGCAGAATTAGGGTCTTCCTTCCCTGCTGGACTCCTTCTCCCATTTTGGGACCACAACTTGGGACCTAGTGGGAGAGGGTTTGCTGCTGTGGCAAGCCCTCCCGGGCCCCAAGAGGGAGGCTGTGCTTCCCAGAGCCCACCCAGGCTCAGAGCCCTCCCACTTCTAGCACTTTTAGCACAATTAGTGCTACCACAGGGCCAAGCTACAGCTCCTTGGCAACTGAAAGCAGCTTCCCTGGGAGGATGTCAGCCCAGGACCAAAACCCACAAATAAATCTCTGGAAGTTGTTTGGATGAATACAGTTGATCAGTGTCTTCAGCAATGTGAATTTGAAATTGTTTGACTGTTGTACTGGGTAGAAAAACCTCCTGTTTTACAAATACAGGACAGACTAATCTGTGAAAATCTCTAATTATTATTATTACTATTATTATTATTATTATTATTATTATTATGTTTTACTGAGTCTGTTTGGGTTTCCACACTTCCCCATGCCCTTAGTTGAACACACCCAAATTCCCTTATCTGAGGTGGTTTTCCCATAGAGCATCTTCTAGTTCATCCCTAATAACGCACAAGCTTGACAGGCATTTCTCCTTTTCATTTCTTTCTGGCTGAAGCCTCCTTGCTTGATGAAGCAAAAATCATCCTCTGGAGGCAGGGTTCAGAAAGGGTTGTATGTCAGGACAGGGGAAAATGCAGATTTGCTCTTTAGCTTGGCTGTCACCAGTGCCACCAACCCCCCAAACCTCCCCCTTCCTTGGCAGCTGACAGCCCCTTCCCACATCGCCCTGTATCTGTGCTGGGTTAAATCAGTGTGTACACGAAGCACACCAAGGCCTTGGAAGCAGTTACAGATGCAAAATACTGCACTCCACACCCACAGTGGCCCAGGGTGGCCCCAGCAGAGCCGCCCTGGGGTTACATTTGCAGTGGAGCAGGCTGGGGAGCCATCCCATCCTGCTTGCTGCCCCAAAACGGTGAGGCTGGAGCCTTCTGCTGATCAACACGTTTTTCACCAGAACCACGAGGTCCAGAAGGGGCTGTTGGCCCAGCAAGATACTCCAGGACAGTGCAAGGGCACATCAGGCCAGCAGCCAGCCTTTACTGGGCCAGTTCTCTGTCTCCTTGCATCGATGTCCCCCCAGTGAGTCCTAGAAGGTGGAGTGCAGCACACACCACCTCCAAGTGCCACGGCCTTCCCAGAGAAATGCTCAGAAACA
This sequence comes from Ifrita kowaldi, assembly GCA_013398055.1. Classification (NCBI taxonomy): domain Eukaryota; kingdom Metazoa; phylum Chordata; class Aves; order Passeriformes; family Cinclosomatidae; genus Ifrita; species Ifrita kowaldi. The sequence continues at coordinate 399,737 of VZRS01012206.1, forward strand.
CTCCTGTGAGGACAGCTGGAGTGAAAACGTTTCTCCTTCCCTTCACCTCCACGTCTGAGAAATTTAAAATAACAAAATTAAGTCCTTGAGAGTAGGGAGAAAAACGTACCAGTAGAGTCTGCATTTTCTTGGTTTCTTCCCTCCTCCTCTGTAATTACTCAGCTCTAAAATGTCATGGAAACAACTTTTTCCCCCCTTTTTTTCCTTTTTCCACAGCCATACTTACTAGGTAATACTTCAGCTTCAAGTGTCTTATCTTACAAAGAAGAATGGAGCAGCGGGGCTGACCTTGACCTTAAGCTTAAACGATCCTAAATTTAAATGCCAGATCTCTAAGAGGCCCAAACCACATCACTCAGGCTCTGGGAAGTTAAAAGGAAAAAACCAGTAACTTTCTACTTCTCTTGCAAACGGTGAGGATTAAGATGCTATGGATTATGAGTTTCTCAGTTCTTCAGTAATGTCTTCCTTCATCAGCAAGATCTGGCAAGATTAGGTGATTAATTTAGTTGCTGATGTGAGAAATGTTCGAGTTCAGAGGATTTTTCTTGTCCTTACCTGAACTCTCCCTGAAGAGGAGTTTTTCCACTGAGTAACGATTCGCTCAATACCAAGTTATAGGTCTCAAGGGAAGGATATTTAGAGTTTTAATTCTCAACAGTCACATCTAATTCCTCAGTGAAAGATGCTATGACACCGAGAGAATGAAATTGGTTACTTAGATGGAAAACAAGCTTAAAATCTGTCATAAAGAACAGCTACAAGAAGATGGTTAAAGGGCCAACATAAAAGAAAAATAAAGTAGATACATAAAGTAGAAACAAACCCAGCAGCTGAGAAAAGGAAAGGAAAAAACCCCATAAAGTCACAGATCTGTGGGATTCATTTCTCTGATAGATTTTCCATTTAATTTTGGGTCAGATGGTTTGCATCAGGCTTGTTTCTCTTGATCCCCAAGAGTTTTGAGTTTACAGGGTTGGGTAACAACCTCCAGCCCTTGAGAGGCTTCGGGACAGCCATGAGAGCCCTCCTTGGGGAAGCACCGTGGTTTCCATCACCAGCTTGACCAGTTCCAATCTGCAGAGCTCACTCAAAACCAGAGACATGGAACCTCTCAGGGGGTTCTTGACAGCCTCTTCCAAACTCCAGCGTTGTTCATCTTGAGGAAATTTTCTTTGTGGGATTTTTTAAAATGGAATTTCCCATGCAAAGTCTAATTGCAGGTAACATCCTGAAAGCCATGGAGGAAATTTGGAACCACAAAATATCTTTCTCCCATGCTATGATTGAGCATCTGCACTGAGCAGGAAACTAATGGTCCTTCTTGAGTAATAGCTTCTCTGGAGGGGAAGTAATTAGTCATACTCTCTAATATTGCAAATGTAGTAACTTTGATAAGAAATTGAATATAAAAATACTGCTCCAGAGCAGTTCCTTGTAATATCCCAAGATACTGAACTGCTTCTGGGTGTTTCTTAGCTTTTTAGCCCGTGTAACCAAGCAGGCAGCAGCTGCTTTCCTGTATGGCCGACAGTGGGATGCAGAGGGACTGGGCAGAGGTGGCCACCTTCCACGTGCACCCACATCCCTGCTGCTGCTCCCTTCTCCAGCATCGTTCACAACATCTTTTCCAAGCACATTCCTGGAAGGCACCTCCAAATTAAATTTACCAGATGCCAGGTGGAGTTTCTGCAAGTACCTCTGTGATGTTGGGAGGCCGGCACTGATTCTCAGAACAGATTTGGGCCGGCGTCCGAGGGCACGTTTGGGTGCCAAACACCCATTTGGTGGCAGGATCTCGGTGCCTGAAACTGTGAGCACAGCAATAGCCCCAGGTGCTCCCAAGGCTCCAGAGGATCCCAGACGTGGGCCCACTGTCACTGTGAAGTTCTCAGCAAGCACAGTGGCAGAGCTGGGTGGGTGAGCTGCTCTCAGAAGAAACCCTGGGCCCTCTTGCATTATTCCTCTCTGAATAAGACTTCCACCCAATCACAAATGCTCGCTCTGCAAAGATGAATCACGCTCCCATTCCTTCTCTATTGTTGCAGAGCTCATTTTCCCTATTGTTCTTCTATAGATTAGGGTAATTCATTCAGAAATGAAATTCAGCCCTATACAATGGCCTTGGCAAACCTAAATGCTGTTGAAGAGAGCATGGGGGATGACAATCCTTCTAAAAAGAGGGAATTTCACTGTGGCTCCTTTTGGCCAAGTTTCATAATTCATTTTCAAGGGAGCTCTTTAGAAACACAGTCTCTGTGCTTTACTCCACCTTAATTATAAAAAAATATGCAAACCTTTTTATTTATTGCCTCCTCTTCGTTGCTTATTTTTCTCCAATTGTTAATAATTTTAATTAACACCAGGATTTCTCAGCAGCACGTCATCTCCTTTTTCATTACAAGTGTTAATTGCAGACTCAAATAAAAGGTGAACAAGAAATTGAGGTAAACATCAAAAGAAGCTCAACACTGTTGGATGTGCAGAAGAACAATTACTTGCACAGTTGTTTTATTAGGGCTTTGGTTGATTAATAGGAAAGCTTTAAACCCCGTTTTGTATATCCTCCTACCTCTATGTATTTTTTTAAACAACATATACACATAAGGCTCTTTTCTTCTTTTCCAAAGAAATGCTTTTTACTCAGATGCATCTTGTTTGGAACAGCTCACGGATCTGAAGCATACTCAGAACCTAAGATCTGATCTACATTTTTATTTCCAGTACTGATTTTGAAAGATTTCATCAGTAAGTGGTACTATCCACACCAAATACTGAGGGCTTCTAAAGTCTTGACATGTCGGAGGTCATTTATGTCCATGTGCAGGTACATACCCATTGTACATCCATATGGGCACAGCAACACTTTCCACCAAAACAAAGGGCACCTGGGATAACAAAACAAAGGGCACCTGGGATAACAAAACGAGTCATCTGGTACCTCTAAAGGCCAGCTGTAGCATCCAGTCCTATTTCCCAACAATTTAGAGTCAAAGGATGGTTTGTGTTGGGAGAGACCTCAAAGATAACAGGTTCAACACCCCAGCCCCATGGGCAGGACACCTCCCGCTAGATCACGTTGCTCAGAGCCCTGTCCAACCTGGCCTTTCACACCACTTAGTCAGAGGTCAACAGAAGCAGGCAAACAGCTTGGCAAAACAAAAATCCCTGAGGCTTCCCAGAAGACAGGGAGGTTGTAGGTAGGTGTTTCACAACAAAGAGCAGGCATCTGAGCACTCGGTGCAGGGGTGAGATGGTCCCCAGTGTTGGGGTGCACTATGTGGTGATAGAGAGATAGGCCCTGAGGGCGGCCGGAGAGAGAGAGAGCCTCTTTCCTGGGCCCGGAGGTGACCCTGGGAGTGCATCCAGGTCACCGGGGATGGGCGGAGAGAGGAGTGTGAGTTTGTGGACAGGGTTGGACCTGTGAGAGGTGATGGTTGTAGTTTGTGACCTTACAGGGTATTGTTTACCTGTTATCATAATAGGTAAAATCTGTGCACTACCCCAGGTGATTGGGGGACACTGTGGTGAACATCTTTCCTGTTTATATGATGTTATATCCTGGGTGTGCTGGTATTTAGGGAATTCTGATTGCACAATAAACGGCTTTGCACATCTGCATCTTGTGTGCGGAGTCCATGCCCGTGCGTGATCACTGCACCCAGGGCTGAGGAGAAAGGGCAAGGGCAGCACTAGTGCTGTGTTCTGCCTAGGGATTGAACAGCTGCACTTCCTGAAAGCTTCACCAGCCAGAGGGGAGGAGGAGGTTGCCCCTCATTGCCAGTAGGAGCTACAACTTCTGCAGCGGCAGCTGAATCCTCAGGTGGGGGCAGAGGCACGTGTGAGCCCTCACGGCTCAGTCCTGCACATGGGCACAGAGAAGTCAGTGTGACAGAAAAGTGGAGCTGACAGCTTGAGATGGAGACCTCTGATTTTCCCAGCTTCACCTGCCAGAGCTTGTGAATGGGAACATCCCATCCTTGTCCTCAAGCCACACCAGGAACACCACCACAGAAGAGCCTGGCTGCTGGTCTGATGTGCCTTCAAGGTGCAGACCATTCCTGATGTCACCCTTCCCTACTCTGCCCCAAAGTTGGAAGCTCTCTAGCTACATTCCAGGCAAGGGAGGCACTCCTGGACAAGCACCTCTCCTGGACAAGCACCTCTCTATCCCTAGTGCTGCTCAGGATCCATTTAACATGTGCCACCTGACCCTTTGGTGCCCTGTTGGATTCAGATGGGATTTGTCCAGCCCTGGGGATACCCAGCCTTTAGTACCTGGAATTTTCCTGCATTGCAGATTCAGATTTGGGCTACAGAGAAAGGACTTGTCACTCTAGGTGCCTTTTTATCACTGAATCTCCCCTAAAAAGTTCATCCCGTCCCATTTTTCAGGTTAAGTTTCTTAATAATTTGTATATATTTCCTGTTCCTTCTGTGGTTTTTAGTATCCTGATTTGTGTTATTCAACATCAATATCAACTTGGTTTTTATTAAATTTTTGCCCCATTAATGAAGGATTTTCCTTAAAAAAAAAAAAAAAAAAAAAAAAAAGGTGGACCAAAGGCTACTGTTATCCTACCCCACTTCCCAGTCCAGCACAACTCTCCATCCCAAAGAGAAACAGCACAGTCCTTTGCTGGGGAATCCCTCAGGAAAGGTTCACTTGATTTAACCACAGTATTTCCCAAGCCTTTCCAATTTAAGCCCTCAGAAGGAGCCTCAGGAGGGACACTGCAGCCTCAACGCTTCATTTTTCTGAAGTCCTCCCTGCCCATTAGAGTCCACTTCGTGCTGGCTTGGTCCCCGATGGCCCCTTCACGGTCACACCCGCTCCTTTCCCTGCACGGCCCATGTACAGCAGCAGATGGATCACAACCCCCAGCCCCTTTCCCATCGCCTTCAACCAGTAAGAAGACAGAACAAAATCAGATTTTTGGGGTATTTTTTGAATTGGCACATAGGGTCTGTAGGGGGTCAGGTATTTGAGGCAGAGCCTCGCAGCTCCAACAGCCACTCGGAGCATGATGGTGAAATTCCCTGTTTTGCTCACCCTCGTTTCACTCTGCACTTTGACTTCTCAAGTTTTCTATTTTATTGCTTCCCTTGTTTCCCTGCCAACCTTCCTCAACTCCCAGCTCTTGCTCTTTCTTTCAACTCTTGTGTACTCCCCTGTGAAATGCCACTCTCCTCTCTTGTGGATTTTCTTCTTCTTCAGGGTTTCTTTTCTTTTTTTTCTCTTTCTAATTTACATTTTTCCTAAAGGAAATAGGACCTGTTCTGCTTTAATTACTGCTCCAGTTAGCATCCTCCAGCCTTCTACCAAGCCCTTTCATTTTCACTGCTTCCTCCCAGTGGACCTGGCCCACTCAATTTCGTAATTCCCTAAAATTTACTTTCCTAAATGTAGTTCTATGTGCATAATTCATCCATAAATTGGATTTGTTTCCTACTGGGATGATAAAACAATCTTCCCTAGCATTTTTTTCCACACCTGTTGTTATTCTTTCCTTCCAGATAATTATACACAAAAAGTTACATATTTGGGGCAGGAAAGCAGAAGAAAGCAGATCATTCTTCAAAATCCACATTTCCCTCTCCTTACTGAGACTTCCCCCTCTTCCCATAGCCAAATACATCCATTTAATTCAACAGGGCTGACATTTCCAAGCAGAATGAAGTAGACGTTGCTTCATGGCAAAATGTGAGTTAGGCAGAGACAGGTCTTGAGCTGATGTAAATCGGAGCAGACCTATTGTCTTCAGAGAAAGTGCATCATTTTCTAGGGAAAAAGCAAGTTTTAAAAGGACCGCTGGAGCTGTGCAGACATAGCAGAGCTGAGAATCAGGACTACCTTTAAATCTGTCAGGTTTTTTCCTTGTTTTTCTTTCTCTTAAAATTGCGAGCTGACTGACTTAGCACATTATTTTTTGAGCCATTAATAGTGTGGAGTCTAATTTGGAAGCAAAGCTAACGCCCAGGAAAACCAAGCAGCACAGATGACAAAATTATCACACCTTCCCTGGTACTGGCAAGAAGAATGAGGGCTGAAGGCTTGCACATGTGGCTTACTCGCATTAGTGTGAAAACTAGTGTGCTTTGGGGGGAAAAAATGTATTTTATTATTCAAGTCGGATGCCTTTTTCATATCAATTTGTGACATGACATCCATTTTTGTGAGTCTTTCCTGTCAGGAGGGAAACATGCTCACACGTATCTTCAATATGGGTTTATTTGTCAAATTATCACAGGACAAACAGTGATGAATAACATCCATACAAATGTGTTGCCTTTATATATGCTTACTTCACAGTAAGTGAGGAGAGAGAGAAAGCCAACCCAAACAGACAGAAAACACACAGAGCATGACTATTTGTAACATATATGCAAAGAGTTTCACACAGCAGAGACATATCCGCGGGCTCCTTGCTGCTCCTATAATACAAATAAGAAATACATAAAATACCTCATAAACCAGCTTGTTGGATTTTATTGCAAGGAATCCATCAGCCATCACATTACCATGCAAATCCTCTTATTGCATTGTCTGACAACAGCAATTCAAATAAGAAAAAAAAAATAAAAATATATATATATAAAACCTTAACAACCTGGGAATAAATTCTCTCTTTCATGCATGCCAGCAGCTCCCATTAACAGTAGTAGGAGTTTCTCTGCAGGGGCTTGTCAAGGTGAGAATAGACTGCCCATCCTTCTCCCCTGTTCAGAGACTGAGTGCTGAATTGCTGCATATATTTATTTTTTTTCGTGGAGAGATCAAAGAAGAAAGCCAGGAATAAAAGATATTAAAAAACCCCAAACAACCCAAGAGTCAAGATAGTTCCAAAGTGGAAAGGTACAGTGTTACATCTCCTCTTGCCCTTTGACATCCTCCAGGATTAGTGAGACAACCCCCCCACTTTTCCATGCCCTGCAGCTCTCAGAAAGTGCCCATCTGCCCACATCTGGGCAGCAGGGCAGAGTTGCAGCTTCTCAGTGGAATATGCTAGAAAATATTACAAAACTGTATTCATTCTTCTTCACAGAAAATGTAATTTCCTCAAAAATGTAACTTCTGGATGAAAAATTGCAAATCCTTTCCTCCAGTACAAACTTCCATGAAACAGATTTCTTCCAAATCATTCTGTACTTAAATCAGAATCAGTTGACGCCAAATAGCTTCAGAGGTGAAGGCTGGTTGTGGTCTTTCCTCCCTCTTTTAGCCAGAAGTCTTCATAGGAGCAAAGAATGCCTGTCAACTATAAACCCCATCCCTTAAGTATTAGATGAAACACTAACTCTAGAGGTCCTCTGACTTTCAAAAAAAAAGGTTGTATTCTTTTTAATGTTTTAGAGTTTTCCTCTGCTCTGCCACGTCTTGAGAGACCTGAAAGGATATGGACAAATTTCAGCCTAAAGAAAGCAGCTTTTCGTTTCACTTAATCTCATTTTCCAAGGTGATGGAAAGAGTCAATCCTATGCTACTTCCCCCATTCTATACCATAAAAGCAGCTAAAAAATGGGGCTGGTTTCCAGAAAACCAGCTTCTGGTGCTAAGTGCCAGCATCAATTATAATTGGTGACCAAGATTTTGTGAACCCACAAACGCTATGGGAAATACTCACTAGCTGCACCAATGGGCTGTTTTTAAAGAGGTTCGCCCCAAAAAGGATTTTGTGTAGATGTCCCTGCTATGAAAAGTATCTCAGAGCTTGCAGTAGCTCTACTCTGTGTATTATCACTGCAGTGCTCCAGGTCAGAGGAGGAACCTTCTCCCCTTTTCCAAAGATGTAGGGGAGGTGTGCCAGCAATTACCTGCTTCACGCTTTTGGCAAATCCTACAAGGAATTTAACCACCTAAGGAAGAGATTCCTCTGTTTCTCAAAAATCTGGCCCCCACCATCTAAGAGAAATCACAGTGTGGAGACTGAGCTTGGCTGGGGAGTGTCACACACTCACCTCCTCCTCCTCCTGCCACCAGCCCTGGCTGATCCGGGGAACAGATGTGTGTCACACTCCTTGGGGGCTCAGTCATCAGCATCAGTCTTTCTACAGAGACCATCTCCAGCTGAGCACGACTGGGAGGAGAACCAACCCTAGCCCATGCTGATTGCCTTCCTCTGATCGAGCCCTGCAGGACCCAAATTCACCCAGCTGTTGGCCTTCCTCTGATCCAACCCCTGCAGGACCCGACCCCACCCCGCTGATGGCCTTCCTCTGATTGATCCCTGCAGGACCCGACCCCACCAGGCTGATGGCCTTCCTCTGATCCAACCCCTGCAGGACACAGCCTCACCCAGCTGATGGCCTTCCTCTGATCCAACCCCTGCAGGACCCAACCTCATCCAGCTGATGGCCTTCCTCTGATCCAACCCCTGCAGGACCCAACCCCACCCTGCTGATGGCCTTCCTCTGATTGATCCCTGCAGGACACAGCCCCACCACACTGATGGCCTTTCTCTGATCCAACCCCTGCAGGACCCAACCCCACCAGGCTGCCACCTCACCAATGCCCTTTGGCAGCTTCTCTTCCCTTGTGTGACCAAAACCAGCAGCCCTCCCCTGCCCCACCCCACCCCATCGCATCCCATCCCCTGTGTGTGAGACTCTGTTAGTAGTTCATATTTGGCGATTCCTGCAATCGGTACAAACAAGAAGGAGCTTTTCAATCAGGAGCTGACTACAGGAAAACAGTGGAGGAAAAGCACCTTGCTGCCTCCCTTGAGTGCTCATGTAGCCAGAGACAGTGCAGGGAGGCTTGGCTGTCAAGTGCACTGCAGGGTCGAGCTGTATTTGGAATTTATCCTTTCAGCAGTGGCGAGAAGATAAAAGACAAAGTTAAAGTGTCGCAGAAGAGGTAAGAAAGTTAAATGGTGCATAAACAAATCTGGTGCTGTGTTTGACCTCTGGGGGAAGGGAAGAGCTGGGTACACTGCATGCTGTACATATTCTAGGAGACAAATGGATGGATGATTGGAAACTTGTTCATATACTTCATAGGCTTCTGCCATTCACTAAATGGGAGGTAATAAACCTTATTGGATTTCATATTTTGTGGGAAATGACTCTTTCACAGCTTTGTCCCCTTAATGGGTACTCACTTAGGAAAGTATTATATAGGTTTTATTGCATCAAAAGGAATAAAGGGTTTTAAAGGAATCCTAATGCTCTCTCAAAGTGCTGGAGTTGGGAACTTCAAGCTAAATTCACAGTTAGAAGCAGAATCTTTCATAAGCTTTTTAATGTACAGAAGGAAAACTTTGGGGATCGAAGCATTTTATTTAACAAGCCTTAAGTCTCATTTCTCTGTTGATTTTTACAGGTAGCCTCTTTCATCATTTCTCCTCTCAGTTTTCCTCATCTTCAAATGGCTCTTTAACCTCCTTACTCTTCTTTTCCCCCACTCCTCTTCCCTTCTGGACAATACACCTATTCCCACAGCAAACACAGTTTTCTTCGCCACCTAGTTCAGAGCTGCCTCCTGGAGCTTTCTGCTTGTGTATTTTTATGCACTGTTTTCCCCCCACAGGCCTTTTATTGACACATCTGGGAATCATAGAATAAGATGGTCTCATTTTCTGGCATTATTGTTCCTGAACAGTGGAAATATCATAAAGGCAAGGAACACCTTCTTGCTCCCCTGCCTTCTGAGGCTCACGACTAGCTACTACCCAGGAGCAAGTCAATCTCACCGGGACTTCCCACAGGTCTGAAGGCATGAGCTGCTCTAATACTGCTGACTGCAAAGGCACTCCTGGCACCCAGCATTTGTTTGCTTGTTCGTTACAACCTCACTTTTCGTGTCTATTTTACACAGAGAGCTACTTTCTGCACATCCATCCCCACCATGCCTGGGATCTAGGGAAGAACTAGGTATCAACATGAATGCACCTGCTCCCGATGGTGCATACTCTGAATTGACTGTCTTCTTTCCTGTTTCTAACCTGATGCTAGTTGGAACTCATTCCCCATTTCTTCTGCAAGTTTTCCTGCAGAAAATTCAGTCATGATGACAACAGCCCCAGCTCCCTCATATGCACACCTCTAACCTCTGGGAGCAGACCATGGGAGATGAATCAGGCAGTATTTCTGAGATGCACTATCTAGGATGATGCACAGTTGTGGAAAGAACAATCTTTCCATTAATTCCAATTTCTCAGGCCTGGAGTGTAATAGTATGACGTGAATTAATCAGATGCGAGCATGCCCAGCTCCTTGTAGGACTGGGACTGGCTGTAGAAAAATGTTTGAATATGCACGGCACCTCTGGGATTTAATCACATGAAATGGCATTTTCCTGTTTTGAGACAGGGGAAACCACCCAGAGCAGCTGAGCTGGTAAGGTGTGGCCAGTCAGTTGGTAAGGTGTGTTAGACGAGCCCCATCTGCCAACTGAGCTGCTCTTTGAGTTCACTCCGTGGTGGAACAAAACAACTTGGCTTAAACCACTGTCAAGCACAAGTTCATAGCACGCACCCCTCCCTGCATACATAAACTTCACAGCTGAGCTGGTTTAAGTGGCTCACATAGGCAGCGAGCAATCAGCCTCCAACTCGCGATGGAACCGCCGATTTCTGTTCTTATTCAAATCTTTTAATTCCAATTCTGTAATAAACTTCCATTTCAATGACTCAAGGAATGATCTGCTTTGTCTCACATATCTCAGCATCTAAAGAAGCTTTGACAGGAGCATACCTAGAGCTTCTGAGATAAATATATAATAAATCTAATGTTGTCAAGCATGGTGGCACTTTTATTTTATTTTCAAAGAGAATTTAATCTAACTTCCCAAGGGATTCTTCTCTTGTGTCATAACAAAGTTTGGCTTGTAATGGATTTCCCATTTTTCTTTCTATCTTGTATAATGGCAAAATTGCTGCACAGAGAAGCAGCGTTCTATAATATGTCACAAAACACAAGCGGGAAGTGACAGTCATCTTCGAAAGGTTGGGCTCAGCCCCAGCCCTGATTTCTGGAGTCACAGGCACTAAATTATTTAATATGGCCCCACAATCAGTTTCCAGCCAGGCTTGAAGTACAGGGAAAGTCCATACGTAAAGTGAACCCCACCCTCTCCCAAAACAAAACAGACAATGAGGGGGGAATAATAAATAAAGAACAAATCAATAAATAGCACTTAAAGGCCAAAATTTTAACTGAAGCAATATTGATATAAAACAATATAAATATAAATAATATTAATATAACATAAATATAGTATAAACCTGTCAAGAATCTGATTCATACATATCCATCTCTACATGTCATCCTAAATAAAAAACTTTTAATATTAAATTTATGGCAAGTAATGGGATGTAATGGGATTCACATCTGTGGCGGGGAAAAATGCCTCTATTACATTGCATTATAAATCCTTATGTATCAAAGGACTAAAAGCCACTACTCTCTTCAAGGCCATAATTTTCTTCAACAAATTCTAGAATCCTTTCATTGTTATTGAGCATCCTCATGAAAGACTAATATTTTCAACTGTGATTCTATTTTGCTTGCTTGAAAATTGCATTGCTGGCAGAAAGCAGAGCTGCTGCTCAGTGTACACAGTCACACTTGCCACTTAAAAAAAGAATTAAAGGCATTTTTTCCGGGATGTTTTACATTGCAGACCTTGGGCAGGAAGATCAGAGCACGGTAATTAGCAGGTGAGCAACCTTGAGCTTACAGGTACATTGTGTCCTGTAACATTTATTGTAGGGCAAAGTCGTCATGGGAACCCGGGGGGAATTTTGCTGCTCACATTTCACTGTGCCATTACACATAAAATGCTGATTTGCTGCGTGGGCCGGACCCTTCAACAGCACAAATGTTTTATTTAGGGGAGGTCAATCCCTATCAAGCCTGGTCAAGACCTGAAGTCCCTCACATGTCACACCCAGAGGCTGCTGTCCTTTCTCCCCTCTTCACATTGATGATACCTGCTGGTCTTTCTGCAGCTGATCCCAAAGCCTTCTCCCAAAGCAGGAGGCTGGGATCATTATTTCCTTTCAACACGTGAAGAGGCTGAGCCAGAAGCAGTTGACTGCCCAAACTCTGCCAGATGCTGATGACTAAGGGACAGGCAGAACTCAAGCCCCTCAAAGACTCAGACATCTGCCCCAATAGCGACAGGGACTTTCTCCAAAGGCTTTGGTGACCATGCCTCAAACACCTTCCTTTAAAAATGTCTAGCTCGTGGATCCCATTAATCACATCTTGCTTCTTCCTTGACTTGGCTGTGGCTTCCACTGCACAGCTTCCCTCTCCTCTGCAGGTTCCAGTCCTTCCAACCCGGCACAGAAGCTCAGGGATGCTGCGGGGTGCCCCAGCTTTGCAGGCTGCCAGGACAGAGGCTCTCACCAGACGTCCACCATGAGGTGGATGGTGCCGAGGCTCATCAGCTTCACAGCTGAGCTGCTCTTGAACTATCGCAGGGAGAGCAGGAGAGGGAGTTGTGTAATTGTTCTGAGAGCCTGCCAAGCAGCTCATTTACAGAATTAAACAGTCTGTAGTATAATTAACACAGGGAAAACTGTATGGCCTTTTATTACTTGCCACACAAAGTAGCTCATTTCCTCATCCTAACATGACAGGAGGAATGGGATCATGTGTATGGGTCAGTGACCAAATGCACCTGGACTTCTGCCCTGCTCCATGGCTCCTGCTATTCAGGAGTATTTGTGTTGCTTGTAGAGATGCCCCAAGTCCAGGCAGGTAACTCATGGGCCTCTGAAATGAAAATGAGGATCTGGGATTGCAAAGCTGACCACTGCGAGACCCAGCTTCAACAGAACTTGGTGCCATCATCCTGATTTAAGAGCCTAGCCTCCCTTTTACTGTATCTTCCAAGATCTTCCCCCTTCAAGCACCGCTTGAGCCATGAATAACAACAGCTCTGGGCCAGGTTCAGAAGCTTTAGGTTTTCAGTGTCTCCTTCTGGGATGTTTGTGGCAGATTTTTGTTCTGTCCCAACGAGCACTGAGTCCTGTTGAAAATCCAACCATCCCAATGGTTTCTCATTCCCAACTGTTAACAAAATCTGATATAAAAGGTAAGAGGGAAGTTTCCAAGGAAGCCCTTGGTGAGTGCTGGGCCATTCTCTGAGCTCATCCCCACCCATCACTCCTCTTCAGAGAAGCACTATTGGAAGGACGAGGAGGGGAAGCTGGTGTTATGGAAAAGGCCTCCCACCAATGTGTTTGTGCTCCACAACAGTTTCTCTCTATACAAACTCACATTGACTGAGGCACAATAAATTCTTTACCTTTTCCTGCTCCTACTCCTGTATGTCCTTGCTAGTTGCTCGTCTCTCTTTGCCACCCCTTGGCTGGGAAGCCAGCGGGGAAGAAGCTCCAATTGCCAGGGACTGCTGGAAGATGCTGCATGAGGGGTTTCAAGCCCCCTCCTCCCATCTCTCCCCACCCCCACACACCACTTTCTCTTTTTATTTTTGAGAGGCTGGAATATCACAGGATAAAGAGACTGCAGCTGTGTTGGGGAAAAAAACACAGTCACGCCTCAGCAATTTATGGACAATTTCCCATTAATAAGAGATAATGGAGTGCAGTTCAATGGATTTGCAATTGTAGACTCGCTCTTTGAGAACATGGAGGGGAATCTGACAGCAGTTTGTTCCTCTCAGCAATGGCATTACCATGATTTTGTACATCCCACTGTACGCAGGGAGATTTGGACAGTTCGAAACGGTTTAACAGCCGATCTGGAGAAGCACGTGCTTATGAAGTTACTGAAATGACCTCTAATACTGTCACTGCAAGGGGAGCATCTCATACAAATTAACCATGGGCTCCCACCTGCATGTGCTCAGTGGGCAGGGGCAGGTCTGTGGGGTTGTGAGAATATGAGACCCAGTTGAATCCCCTTGCACAGGAGACTAGGAAAACCCGTGTTGTGACACTGCAGAACACATTTGCACACATGTTCCATAGCAGATCAGCTTTCTTGACCTCCATCCATCCCACACAAGCTGTCGAGATCACAGGCTCTCACTGCACTATCACCGTGATGGTCTGAAGTGGTACTGCTACTGCTCACTGCAAACCAATGCAGGAACAGTGAGACAGCTCCTGCAGGGACACAGAGTCCTTAGGGGTGAGAAACATGGGTCTGCAGAGCCCCAGACTAATCAGTTTGTACAGGAGCTCTCTCCTGTGCCTTTTCACTGAGTGCCTGATTCACTGTTCGCAGTCCTGTGCAGCCAGGGTGTTTTGGTTTAGCATGGCCTGGTGTTTGGTGGCAGGGGGGCCACAGAGGTGGTGTCTGTGAGAAGCTGCTGGAAGCTTCCACCATGTCCAGCAGAGCC
>VZRS01012206.1:414431-474835 GCA_013398055.1 Ifrita kowaldi
TTTTGCCCTTGGAGTGTTTTCTCCCAGTCCTTATCTCTACTCATGAACCCTTCGTCATATATTTTTTTTCTCTCCTCTGCTCAGCTGTGGCAGGGGAGGGTGCAGGAGCGACTCTCTTGGGTGCCTGGCATTGGGCCAGTGTCAAACCACTACACAGGGACCAAAGCTGCCAGGTAAATCTGCTCACCTAGGGAAGAGGTTATTCCCTCTTCAGAGTTTCTCTGCACTTGCATAAGCAGTCCTGGAGAGTCACACTGGTTAATGGTGCAGACAGTTCCTCTCAATTTCAATTTGTTGTCCTCCAGTATAATTGACTCCCTCTTAATACCTTATGAGCAAGGGCAGCAGAAGTGCACCTTCTCCGTTACTCATATTCCAGCTTCAAAGTGACTTTCCCATCACTAAGGCTAAAGACAAGCAGAAAATTTCCATTTAAAATTCACATCTCCAGGTCCTCTCTCATTCTGTAGTACTGTGCTGTTTTGGAGATAATAGAGCTTGAGTTCCCAATGAAGACGTATCATCAGTTATTTTACAAGGGTGTGATTATACCTTGTGTTTTCTCCTAGTCTCTTGCTGTACTAACATTTTGTTTGCTGCAGCTACATGATTGCGAAAGCATTTCAAGCATCACTCTGAAGTGACAGTACTGAAGTGCAAGACCTACATACTGTTTTTTCCTACATACTGATGGAAGCAGTTTCTTACAAAGACAAGGGTGCATCACAGAGAATGCTACTATCCAAAAGAAATGAGCTCCTGCCTTCCCCCCAGCCTGGACTAATTGCATTGACAGATTCCAGCTCACCCATTACATTTTTAATGAACTGTAAGAAGTGAGTCTCAAGTCACAAGCTTCCATATCGAATCTACCTTTTGCCAAAGTTTCCAGGCTGGAGTTGTTGCCGAATTCTTTAGAGTCAATTACTAATTTCTAGCTTTATAGATATGTGTGTGTGTGTATACATACATATATATATATATATATATNATATATATATATGGGAAAGAAAGGATGGGTACACCAGTGCTGAGGAAATGCACCACCTCCCTACAGGATTTCCTTAAGAAGTAAATCACAGGCAACCAAAGCAGCACCTTTCCAGATCCAGGTATAAGCGGAGGTCCATGAATTCAGCACACATTGAGACAAACCTTTAATCCGAAATCTTGTCTCAAAGCTCAGGACAGATTCTCTTTACAACTTCCCAAGATGATCCAAGTTCACAGCAGAGGCTAAATTGGTCACACCCGACGTTGTTTCCAGTTTTAGCGCAGGTCTCTCACAGTGACAGGCTTTTCCGAAGGATGCAGATTCTGGGCTATACCACAAACACCCACGAGCACCTCCTGTGATGCCTTATCCTGAAAAAGGAAAACCCAACAATTTCCTAGGCAGAAGCATTACTTCCCACTGGAAAACTTAATGGCCATCAGTATGTCCATTTTCTCCAAACGGACGAGTTCCTCTCCTTCTTTCTCCTGCCTCCAGAGACCGTGGCAGCACTGCTCAGCCAGAGTGGGAAGCAGATTGAATCTTCCAAAGTTTGCATTTTCGAAGGAGACAGACAAAGGACAGCAGCATTGTCTGTCATGGATTAAACAGAGCAGTTTGGTGATCCAGCCCAAGGCTCCTCCTTCACTTTGCAGAACTGACCCCTGCACCAGACTTCCTCCCAGCCCATCCCTTCCTCATGGAGAAGGGACATTCAGGAGTAGACTGGGGCACTAAGGCTCCCCAGTAATGCAGATGTGACAGTGTTGCTTCCTTCCAATCTAAAATCACCTAGCATGCACCAGAGCACAAAATGAACCCCAGGAAGACTGAAGGTTACTGGGAGAAAAGATGTGTTTTGCGTTCCATACCATATCCGAAAACATCTCATATACCTTAAAAATCACCAGAATTTCAGGAGGCATCTTTTTGGATTTTTAAATAGCTCAGCTGAAAACCAATTCTCCTAAAGAAAAACAATAGTAAATTACTTAGTTATTATTAATCTCATGCACAGATGCAATTATTTCCCAACTGAGACTTTTATCTAAAAAAATAGTCTTATAGATTACTTTGGAAAGATGACAAGTCTGCTTTTCGGCTGCTGTGTTTTAATTTGCATAAACATGACATTAGGACCTGAAAGAATTGCTTTAAAAAACAATTACTCCATCAGCAAAAACGTGACAGTGCAGAACTCAATGGCACCACAGAGATCATCTTAGTAAGAACAGATAATCTTTCCCTTTTACTGACATTAAAACACCTCTTGCTTTAAACAGGACTGCAGTTCAGATCTAGGTTTTAGAACCCTTTAATAATTGAACATGTGTAAATATCATTATTTTTAGATGCACTGCAGCAGAGAGCGAAGGCATAAAAATCCCACACTGAGCACCTTGACAGGGCTGTTCAGCCCAAGGGAGGAAGGGTTATACAAGATCTTGCCATGTTGAGAAGACAAAAAGGAGACACCTTCCTATTATCATGCCGTGCCTGTCTCTGGGAGCTTTTGTTCCATTAAAAACTTGTTAATTGCTGCCTTAGTAACAAAGGAACAACATGCTGTGGTGGGACTATTAGGAGTCCACAGGGCTGGTTCACCCTTAGGAAGGCAGTGGGATTTAATTGGCTCTGTGTTCTTAGAAGATGCAATAAAGAGGGATAATCAATTGGTGTCAACATCTAATAATGGAGATTCTTTACAAAATGGAAGAGAAAATCCAAACCCTACTTAATTGAAAGCTATGGCATCTGGGGCTGCAAAAAAATGAGCTGGATGTAAAATTTATGAAGTATTTGTGCAGAGCAAAGAAAAAAAATGCTGAGAGTTTTAAGAGGCCATCATCACTTCGTCTCTCTGAAGGAGCTATGACTTCAGTTCTCCAGAAAGCAGGTCTGCAAACTCCCATGCAAACCAGCAAATTGTAAGTCAGAACACCCAGTGAGCTATTGCATCAGCTGGCTAATAAATAATTCCCTTACTACAGCAGTGCAAGGACTGAAATGCTTCTTCAGTCCTTCTTGGCAAACCAGGAGATGCCTGTAGAACTCTTTTACCTCGTGCAGTATATTCATGCAAATTCTCCAGAACTGCTACTTGGTTCTCCCTTTGATCTCCTTAAGGATACAAGGTATTCCAGGAGCTTCAGACCCAAGAATTAGTTTTATAGCAAGGTTTTATGGAAAGAAATTAAATGGATGCCTGTTATGGCCAGTTTGCATAAGGCCTGAAGCCTCCAGAGATTTCCTCATGAAAATTCAACTCTGATATCCCAACAGTATCAACTCTAAACAGTGCACACCAAGACTGGTTTCCTGTTTTCCGTGAAAACAGAGTGGGGCTATAATGGAAGGAATAAACTCATGTACATAAGAATAAGAATAATTAGTTTCAGTGTTTTTCTAAAAAATATTTTGCTTTAAAAGCAACCAGTAAGCTTTTCTCCAGGAGACTGCAGACAACAGGTCTCACGGCCTTTTCCTCACCCTCACAGTAAGTATTCTCAAACAGAGAGCTGTCAGAACTCAGAATTAATCCTCATCTTAAATAAATACCCTTTGTTTACTGACGAGTGGGCTCTCTTTTGTCCGTGTGTACTCTCCAGTGTTCAGCATGAGGCAGAGAAGCAGAAAGGGATGAAGATGACCGCAAGGACCATTCTCTTCTTTTCCCACAACATAAGACTCTTTGTGCAGAGTAAATGCCAACTGTAGCAGCAGTCGTGATCACAGTTTGCTTGTGAACCCCCTTCTTCTCCCCCAGGCCCCTCGGGGTCCAAAGCCAGGCTGCAACAGAGGCAGCTTCAGCTGGTGTTATCCGGAGAGACTCCGGCGGGACCGGAGGTACTTGCCATGGAAAGGAGCCCGTGTCTTTGGCTGGAAGGCAAGGGCAGGCTACAGATTTACCCTGAGGACCTCAGGCCTGGCACTTGCCGTGCATTACTAAATGGAAGGAACATTTTCTGTTTGTGTCCTCATATTAATTCAAATCAGTAATGAAGTTGGGAGCATCAAAAGGTTTTAGTGGTATATGGGATTAGACCAGGCTTAGATAACTGAATAAATGAACTGACTTAATTAGCTCTCCTGAAACAAATTATTATACAGTGCTCATTTCCAACTCTCATATGAACCCCAAAGAGTTCTAGAAATGCATTAATTCCTTGAATAATAAATCTTATATTTTTGCATACCTACTGCAATTATGATGGATAATGAGATTTTAATTAATCAGACCCAGATTTTTTTAATGCTTTTGAAGAACGTAGATACATTAGGGACCTATTTATTGAGTAAATCTCGGAGCAAAAATAAAAGGAGCAGAAGTCAACAGGAATAGCAACAAAAAATTTTTGTGTTAAATAAACTTGTATCTAACAGGCTTCTTAAGAACATCCATCCCACAAACACCCCTGTTTTGAGTATGAGCTCTGCAAACTGTCAAATCCTGGTCAAAGTATTTACTTCAGTACCTCTCTAGAGGCAAAATACAGTTACTGGATATTATGCCACATGGAATACATTCTTGGCTTTACTCAAATAAGGTTTTTTTCTGCTGTTATTTAAATGCTCAGTGTACAAAGATGATTTTCTTGCTCATATATTCCATGCTTCCAGGTACTTCTGAGTGAGAGGCACTTACTATTAACATGGCAAAGCAGCTATTAAACCTTTCTCTCATATTTTTCTTTTTTTTCCCAACCCCTTCTGAGGAGATAGCTAAAGATCTCTCTCATGGAAGGGTAGTGGCATTGCCGTTGTCATTAATTATAAATCAGTTTCTAATATGACTGAGAGCACAAAGATTGTAGGGGGTCTTGTTAACATGAGATTAAAATTCCCTTGAAGTGTAATTATTTTGCAAGAGAGTCTTGGGCTGGATTTATGACAACCTATTGCATCTCTGCCCTTACTGCATTGACAGGAGGGATTTTGCTCATCACAGGGAGAGTATCAATGCACACCACTTTTCCTGGAGAAACCCTAGTACTTGCAAGGAAGAAACGTGAGGGAGAGGGGGCTTTAAATCCTAATTACAGATTTCTAGCAGGTCCCCAATCTTCTTAGCTCCTTTTTTGATAAAAGTGAAGTTGTTGCTGGAGAGCACCAAGAAAGTCAAGAGCACAACACCCCAGCAGGGCAAGGTCAGCTCTTGCATGTGTTTGGAATGGGGAAAAAAGGCAGTGCTTCCAGTTTAAACAAAACTGAATTTTAAATCTTAATGGGAAACTTTCATTTTTTTTTCCCTTTTTCAATGAACTTTGCTGTATTTGACATGGTAAATAGCTTTGATTTTCTCTTCCTTTCCATCCCCTTAAAAGAACTCAACCATTTCCTCTGGAAAATCCACTTTTCCTTGAAAAAATATAGTGAAAGAATTTTTTTTTTAATTAAACCGAGAAATTGGCAGTAGCATATTCAGGCTTCTTTTCCCTCTGTTTGAATTGCTAATCTTTGCACTAAAAAAAAATGTAATCCTTACCGAGCCATGGATCAGGGAACGGGGGTAGCAGACCCCTCCACAGCTGCAGTAATCTGGTCTTAAAGTGAGAATTTACAGAAGCAGTTAGGTGCAGGAGTCCCTCTGGCTCGAGGAATTAGGAAACCAGGTACTTCAGCCTTGAGAGGATTTTCCAATCTGTGTATTTGGGCTCGTGCATAACTTTGCAAATCGGGGCCCTGCGAGTGCCTTGTAGAAGATGGCCAGATGTGTCTTCCTTGGCATTTCTCTGGGAAGAGCTTAGAGAACAGATTTTCTTCTGCTCCTCGTTTGCACAGAGCTGCTCATGAAGGAGCACCAGCTCCTCGCTGCACTGAGTGGGTCCCTGGTTTCAGGAGCAGCCCCCAAGCCCTGAGCTGCTGCCAGCTTGCCCAGGCTGACCCTCTGTGCTGCTCCTCTTCCACAGCTACTGCACCCACACCATAAAACCTGCTTTAACAGGGGGCCAAACCAACAGGGGTACAGAGGATGCCAAATTCCCAGAGAAACCGAGGCCACAGGGGTCAGATATTGCTAGGAAATTTTCATCTGTATTTGCAGAAATAGGAAACTTAACATAAAAGAGACCTGTCCCAAGACAAGGTGTGTGTTTGCTCAGGCCTCTGTGGGAAGTAACTCACCATTTATTGTCAGCATCAGTGCTACTGCAATCCACCTTGGTGATGCAAAGATTCATTTTAGAAGCTGCTTTGATATGTTGCTTTCAGCTCTTTGAGTACTGAAACGTTTTTTCGTGCAGTTTTCCCCACCCCCTGAGTTTGGTTGCCCTCCCCACCAGCAATCTAAATTCGCTTTTATGTGCTAGGAAAACAAAAAAAAAAGTGTGAATTTACCACTTCTGAACATCTTGTCCTCTTAATTTGTACAGAGCTGGTTTGTTCAGCACAGAAACAGTACCAGGAGCAGAATAAATTTAGCTGGGAGGAAGGGTGGGGGCAGGGAGGGGACGGCAGAGCCAGAGGGGAGCAGAGAGGGGCTCTGCACTGGCGCTGCTCTTCTCGTGGTGTTCTGTGGGCAGGTCTCATCATGCCCCTGCCCTCCTGCAACCCTGTTTCTGCCAGCTGCAGTCAGGGTGGAAATGCCACATCCATGCAAAGCCTCTCCATCATTTCATCTTCCTCCTTTCCTCATAAATTTGCCTTTCTTCAAATTAGCTGTTTCAGTTCCAGGGTTTCATTTTTTTAATTATTTTTCCTCTCCTCCTTCCAGCTCTCAATTTCCTGGATACTCCATGCCCTCTAAGGGTCTCTCACTCTCCTTTGGCACCCTATGTCCTCCTCCCAGCCCATCCTTTCCCTTCCCTCACCCTGCTCCTCCTTGGGCACAGCCCCTTTGCTCCCCCACTGTCTGTCACTTTCTCCCAGACTCTTCCCTTCCCAGATCCATCAGCTCTATCCCAGCTGCCTGCCCAGAGTCCTCCACTTCTCCCTTGCTACAATACCTATGCAAGGACACAGCCAAGGATGTCACTGAGCCTTAAGGCCAGAATTACTGAGAGTATGCAATGAAAAGACGTGCCAGAGCCACTCAGGAAAAAAGCTGGGAACTGAGGTGAAATGGAAAATTAACTGAGAGCAGAGAGCAAATATCTTTGTGCATCTGGGCCTTAAATCTACATGGGGGAGCCTTGGCAAGCTGTGCCAAAGACAGCCAGCTTGGAGAAAATCCATAGCAGCAAATCCTCAAGTTAACCCAGGCGCTTCTTCAACCTCTTGCCCATTCAATTTGAAACAATATTTTGGTTGGAATAAATAGCAGGTTTTCCTCTTTTGAAATAAAAAGGGCAAGTGGAAATCAGATTTTGTTATCTCAGAATATCAAGTCTTAACATTTTCTTCAGTAACATAATGAGCTGATGACCTTTGCAAAGAAGAGAGGGAACGGCAAACTTCATCTTTACAGCATTTATTTTATGTAACAGCTTCCTCAGCTGAGCTGAAGACAGAAATGGACAGAGCATTATTAGCCCAAGAGAGTCGAGTCACCTTACATTTGTGGAATAGAAATGGGCATGTAAACCGTGATAAGTGGTTATCTTCAGCCAGCAATTTAACACTAGCTACAAAGAGAAGGCAGGCCAGAATCTGCACTGATAAAAGGCATCTTGCACTATTTGGTGTCCAGCACCATAATTTGGGGCATTGTAATCTTTTCTCTTGGAGTGAGAGCCTGTTTGTTCTTTGGGGTCTGAGGAAAGGTGAGGACTGTCACACCGGTACCGCAATAAACACGTTAACTTGGCACCAGAGATTGCAGAGGGCAGATCTGCACCCCAACAACATGAGTGAATGTGTGCCTACCACAGCCAGATGGTGACAAATCCCACCCTCCCAGTGCTCCCAGAGGGGCAATGAGCAGGTTTGGCAATCATTTGGAGTGACCTGAGGGTTGCAGGCAGCCCCAAAATGGGGTAGGTCCTGCCGGGAGGCCCCAGAGCCAGCCCAGCAGGGGATGGGTGTGGGAGCTGTGGTGCCAGCAGAGCCAGGGCGCTGGGGCTCTCTCCAGGAGGTTTTTCCCTAAGCTTCACAAGACAGCTGAGGGCTGTCAAAGGAAGAATGCATGCAAACAAAGGAAAAGCTGCTCTCGATAGCATGGCTGATGGCTGTCCCGAACAACCCCAAAAAGGCCTATCCAGAAACCTTGTATTTCCCTAGCACAACTATGGCCTAACAAATCAGAGCCATTACCAGGCACACACTATTAAAAACGTTTTTGAATCTGTCCAAAAATATACACATTTTCTCGGTTTGTGCCTGCAGAAACCAGAGCTGTGAGAGAGCAAAGGCATTTGTGCCATCAGGCTTCTCTCCTGGCAGTGAATGGGCTTAAGACAATTACATTTTCTTTTTATGCTTCCATCACCTGCAGCACCTCTGTGAGTAGCAGAGCTCCTGGCTGTAATGTCACCACAACCATTCCTTGCTGCAGCCATTTCTGCAAGAGCTGGAAGAAACAAGTCCTCCGTGAAACAAGTCCAGCCTGTGGGCAATGGGGTTTGACTGCCAAGTACCACAAATATGTTCTATTCAGACACTGGCAAAACGTCTGTGCAGAGATCTCTGTCACAGCTCAGAGAGGGCTTGGGCATGGCTGTTCACGTGGGGTCCCCTTGGCTTGTAAAGCCACCTTTTGGTCAGTCTCTCTTTTCTCTCTGAGAGATGCATCAATGTCTCCTCGCCCCTTCTGTCTCATGAAACCTGCTCCAGAAATTTCCATGGTCAGTCGTGGTCCCTGGCAAGCCATGTTCCCTCATGCTCCTGCTGAGGGTGGCACCTTCTCAACCACAAGGAAACAGTGGTGGAACACAGCTGGTACTGAATAAGCCCAGGTACAGGACTTCTGGTCTACAGCAGATTGATGCCATGATAGCATTTATTTCATTTTAGCAATATAGAGAAATAAACATATGCACAGACCATGTTTACTTCACTCTATCAAATACAATTTTAACAAACATGACACAATTTTTACTGTGAAACAGAATGTCTCTTAAATATTATAAGTTTCAGTGCTTTGTAATTGTATTTCAATAGGCACAAGAAGTATTTTACTGCACAGTGAATGCATTTCATTAAATAGTATAAATTTACACTCTGTTGTAAATGAATGTTCATTTTACATTGTAATTTTTTTTACTGCAGAATGTTGCCATTTTAGTATTCACTGTAATCACTCCACTGTGTTGCAAGCAAATGTCATTTATATGATATGTAAAAATCCAGAGAATTCAATTTAAGGGATCTCAGTCTGAAGTATAAATACATGCAAGCCACGTAACACAAATAAACTTACTCCAGATGGTTGCAGATAAAATCAAATCCCACCATCATAAGAAATAAAATTCCCAGTACAAATACAGGCAATTCAGTACAGCTTCTGCTGACCGAAAGGGCCAGAAAAATTAGCACCAATCCAAACATAATAAATTTAATGAAGTTTTTATGACTAATGAGAGACCAAGCATTATGTTTTCTAGGTGGTTAAACAGCTTTTCCCTTTGAATGTTTTTGAGAATCTACATGGACTCCCCCAGCTATCTGCCCCAAAAAGTACCTCACAGGTAAATATCTAGAAACAGAAAACTATTGATACAATAAAACAGGCAATTCTAAAAGCAACAATGGTTTATTTGCCTCTCTACATTACAGCTGCCTGGAGTACTTACAGTACAGCCCAAGAGCATTAACAAACAGCCAAGCTATTTCTTCTCTGTTGATAGCCACCTTATTGCTTTCAGCAGCTAGCAAATTAAACCTTCAAAATAATTCTCATGTGCACTGACTGTAAAGTGAATTTAAATTAAACTAATATATTACAAGAAAAGTGAGTACCTAAGCCAGAGTTCTCAGCATCCTCTTTCTCCTCCCCAAGCCAGGCTCAGAGCACACAAATATAGTTACACCGTTCACACCTGCCAGCGTGCATCTGCACATGCCATATGCTGCAGGACACACCTTCTCCCAGCACTCACACACATATGTATTTGCAAACACCTCCTGCCACTGGGAGACGGGGGTATCCAGCCAAGAGCTACTAAAACCAAACAACAAAAGCCCCGCTGCCCATTTCTCCTCTGCCAGGCCCCCTCACGTGCTGCCCGAGCTCTAAAATGGCAATAGTCACCCCAGGCAGACTCGACAGGTGAAGGTCTCTGACTGGCCCTTTACAGGGGGGCATGGAGCCAAAGAAATGAAGTTACTGACTCAACACCACCACACCAGGACAAGTAAATCTCGCACAACCCTGCTGGTATCCTTCTCCTTGTATTCATCTATCATTCCCAAGCTTCAAGTTCAGACCTCGGAGCAGCCTGCAAAGCTGTCTCACACCTTGCCCTTGCTGGCTCCAGTGCAGAGCCAAACACTAGGCTGAGAAGGTTTTAATTGCTCTGTACTCCTGAGGTGGCATAAAAAGAATGGAAGTGAACAGACAGATGCAGTGATCACACAAGGGCACGGACTCCGCACACAAGACAGAAGAATGCAAAGCCTTTATTGCGCAGCCAGCATTCCCCTAAATACCAGCACACCCAGGATATAACATCATATAAACAGGAAAGATGTGGGGGGGGGGGGGCCCCAATCACCTGGGGTAGTGCACAGATATTACCTATTATGATAACAGGTAAACAATACCCTCTAAGGTCACAAACTACAACCATCCCCTCTCACAGGTCCAACCCTGTCCACAAACTCACAATCCTCTCTCCGCCCATCCCCGGTGACCTGGATGCACTCCCAGGGTCACCTCCGGGCCCAGGAAAGAGGCTCTCTCTCTCTCCGGCCGCGCTCAGGGCCTATCTCTCTATCACCTCATAGTGTACCCCAACAGATAGTTTTGAAGTGCTCTAAAACAGGCTATGACCTCAAACACAGCTTCTTTGCTCTTAGGCTGCTAGATAGAGCCAAGCCCTAAAAATCTGAAAATCCTGATGTGATTGAGATTAATTACATTTCTGAGAGGTAGTTATTCTTGGTAGTTGATGAAAGTCAGCTTAGATGAAAATTTGGAAACTCGCTTCTTACTTGTTTATTAAATAATAATTTAATAATAAACTGTTTTAAATCCTGCTCTTTTTGTTTCTGGCCACATATAGCTCAGTTTTGTTTTCTGCATCTCTAGCTTGAAGATTTTAGATTACGCTCAAGAGCAATCTTAAAAATCTCTGCTCTTACTCTAGGTCAGATTCAAGTTAGCCTCCTGCAAGTAACCTCCTGCACGTGTCTCAACAGGATATCATAGCAGAAATGGCTCTTTAAGTCTGGCACTAGGCACAGTCAGGTTGGAAAATGGATATAATCAGATTTGAAGGCAGAAAACCTGACTGCATCAGCACTGTGAAAGCCTGCAAGTATTCAGTGCACATAGCACAGAGTAGGGGAGAAAGCAGAAAACTGAGAGCAGCCCTTCTCATGGTGGGTGTTGCTTTTCCACAGGAATCATGGACTGGGTTGGGTTGGAAGGGACCTTAAAGATCATCTCATTCCAACTTCCTGCCATGGGCAGGGACACCTTCCACCAGACCAGGTTGCTCCAAGCCCTGTCCAGCCTGGCCTTGAACACTTCCAGGGATGGGGCATCCACGACTTCTGTGGGCAACCTGTGCCAGTGGTTCATCTCCCTTTGAGTAAAGATTTTCTTCCTAACAGACAATCTAAACCTGCCCTCTGTCAGCTTAAAGCCATTGTTCCTTGTCCTGACACCATCTGCCCTTGTAAGAAATCCCTCTCCCTCCTTTCTAGGAGCTCCTTTTAGGTACTGGAAGACCACAGTGACCTTCTTTTCTCCAGGCTGAGCAACCCCAACTCTCTCAGCCTGTCTTTGTAGGAGAGATGCTCCAGCCCTCTGATTATCTTCATGGCCTTCTCTGGAGGGTGGCTGGGTGCTCTGGCTGGCTGCCCAGCCCCTTGCAGAGCAGGGCAAACACCATCAAGCTCTGCAGGGAGATACCACGGGGCACATCCCCTCGGTATTGAATAAGGAATTCCTGCATCATGGCCAACACAAGTCCTGAAGACTCCTTCTGTACATCACAGCTCTCCTTACCCCTATGCACTCACACACACAAAGCAGGCACTCATTTTATTACTCTGTGCAGTGCAGCTTTGATGACCAAAATCTGTTCTACACATTCTTGAGACATGTCCAGTTACTGCTGGCATTAGCATGTAGTTCCTCCTGGATTATTCCTCAGCATTTTAAAGCTGCCCGTGCTATTGCTTGGTACAAGATTGGATTTACCAGCATTTCATTTCCTGATTCAGCCTTCCTGGTGGGAAGTTTCCAGCTCCAGTCTCTTGGAAGCCTGTAAGTTATGCATGGGTCTGACACCAGAGCAGTTTAGGTGCCCTTTCAGAGCAAGGGACCAACATTGCTGGACAGGAACTGTGTTATCTGCACTGCAGGTCACAGAGTACTCTGTGTTTCCTGCTAATTAAATGCACTGCTGGAAGCTCCTTACATCTCCACGTGATGAGTAACTGCAGAGTTGGATGTTGCCCCTAATTGCTTTTTATAACAAGGTTATAAAAGTCACGCTGTTATGTCCAGCTATGTCAGGGCCCTGACAACTGTACATGACCAAAAGTGACATTAATACCACACTGTATTGTTCCAAAATTGGATATTAATGAGGAAATTTCAGTCCCCTTTCAGTAGGATCTTATTGTGATCAGTTAAGAGCTGTATTTACACAGGAGTGTTAAGGAGCATGAAAATAAAACTCCAAGTAAAAATCCGGATATCGATATAACCTAAATGATGTGTTAAGACACGAGATAGTCTAATTGAGCAATACTGTTAACTGCCAGGTTACAGAATTTCTCTAATAGCATAGTACAATTTGTTTTCTTCAGCCCAACACTGAAGTAAACTGAGGGAGTGAGAACACGCCAGTGCAGATTTCTTGTGATGACCAGTTACATTCCTTGGCAAGGAAGTAAGTGTGAAGGGATCACTGGATGACCAGATGCTTTTCCCCTGCTAACAAAGAACTTCTGTGTGGTTCGACATTTGAACTAAATGGGTAAGAGGGACAAAGCTGAAACTGCCCAAACCCATCCCAGATATCCCTGTTTCTGGACTCAGCAGCAAATGAACAAGGGGAAAAAGGCAAGTTAGCCCAGCCTGAAACAAGCCTCTTGGCACCAGCATCGTTGCTATTTCCACCTAAAGCCCACACTCCTTGGGAACCCGAGGGCTGTGGAAGTCTTCTCTGGGCACAATCTGCTGTGCTACTGGGCAAAAGACTGATGCAATTAAAATTAAGTCTCAGATTATGCACCCAGGCCAAGCAGGAGAGAAGGGATCCTGATGTTCATATTACCAATGGGTACATTTTGCCCTTACTTGTACTCCTGCACCCTCACCAGATGTCAGAATTCATCCCCACAGGCTTTGCAGTCTGGGACGGCACTATGGAGGGATAGGTGCCACTAGATCATGGAGTACTTTTCTACAGTAATCACCAATTAATCAGCAAGGGAAACTGTTCCTTAGAAGTGCTTATTCCCAGCAGCTCCTGGTTCAGACGGAGGTACCTCCATGCAGTGGGTAGAAGTGCCATGATAAACCACCCCTGCAAAGCAAACCCACGTGGCACAGGCTTGCCCCAAACCAATAGCAATCGATTATTAGCTAATGAATCAGTTAGTCACAGCCTGATACGTGTTTGGCCTGGAAAATGCTCACTAGTCCTACATATGCAACGTGTTTACATTAACATTTCAAAAAGCTTAGCGGCTTCCAAGTTCCTTGTTCCTTTATGTTTGCACACTTAAGAGATCTCCAGGAAAATCGGATAGGGGAGCACAGTGTAAGTGAATTATTATAACAGACACCTGAATAAAAACAGTCTTAAGGCAAGGCAGCTCCAGTTGCTTTACACACAACTTGCTGCTTTCTCAATATATTCTTTATCTATTGCTGAGTCAAGAATAAAATCCAATTTTGTCAAACATTTTAAGCAAAATATAAAGGCCAGGGAATAGTTCTTTTTCAAATGACTTTCTATTTAGACATGCCCTTATCCGAGACCAGGGTAATAAAACATTTTAGCCCTTTCCAACATCCAGATGTCAACAGAATTGAAACCATCATCAGCACATCTCTAACTAAAAAGCACCACTGAACAAAGCTTGCTTGCTCAGGAGCTCACACAATGTTCCATTAAGTTTTTCAGCTTACAGACAGAAGAAAAAGCTTGAGTTGTCCTGTCCCTTTGCAACTCTCCCAGTCCTCTATGTTTCCACCAGGAATCCAGGTAGGACTTCAATGGCTTTGGTTTCTCTGGAGCATATTTTCAAAGCAGGCATTGGGTCTCAGTCCGATCATGAGAGCAAGGCAAAGGGGGGAACATTCACACAACTCCCTGCAAGCTCCTGTTCCAAATGCACGGCAGGAACCTTTTAAGCATCTTCTCAGATGGCAAAGAGAAAACCCTGGGGGATCAAGGCATTATTTGTTGTTCTGTGCCTGGAACACCCAAGAATTCCCTGCAATGGAAGAGGAGACCGTGGGGAGCTGCAGATGTTCCCAGCAGCATCTCTCTGCAGCAGCACAGGCGGTCCCTTCTGGCAGCTGTGTCACAGAGGCCTCGATGGCTCTAAAGCAGTGAGATCCCAGTGGAGCCGCACTGGTGTGTGCAGCAGATGGAGGAAATACATTCTTCAAGGCAGTTGTAAAATCACCAGCCACTTGACAACACCAGCAGCTCGGCACCATTTCTCAGATCACTACTCATTTCTTCACATAATATAGAAGATAACAACTGCTTGTACTCAGGTACAATAGAGGCGCTCTGTTAGGGTGCTGCTGTCAGTGGCCTGTCGCCCTGGCTCCCACACGATGGGCTCTGTGCTGACAGGAAGGTAGAGTGGCTCTGTTTCAAGAGGCTCCACGAGCCTAAAAGCACCTTACTGGCAATATGAAAAGCCCCCAGAAACTAAAACAGTGAGAAAGGTTTCAGCGTGTACATTATGTAAAGAGTCATAGGAGAATGACATGAGGGGGTTGCAGAAAGCTCAGCAGACCAGCACGGAGGTTTGTGAGCTGGTTGCTGATTCGTATTTGCAATTCAAGAGGTCTGTGATTGATCAGACCATTGTTTCTTCTCCTCTAAGTACAGTCCTTTCCACCCTCAGGGAAATACCAAAGAACAAGGAGTTTATAATGCACTTAAGGTATAAACCTGTGGCATCTGGTGGATATTTTAACTAATGCTGGCATTTCATTTAATGATATCAAATAAAGAATTATACAGCCTCATTCAGCCTGTTTTCCCTCAGACTATTCCAATCAGCAGCAATTGCAGCCTAAGTCTCAGGCTGAAGATTATATTTGCAAATTAGGTTTTGGGGGGTGGGAGAGATAAATCTGTTAGTACATGGTTTGATCAAAAGTTTGAAAGCTAGTCTTATAATGAAAGGATGAAATCTTGGCTGCAAAGTCAACATGAGCCTCATCCAAAATTTCTCACAGCCCTTTTAATAGCATAAATGTTTCAAGCTAGTACATCTGGGTCTCTGAAACAGTGGCAGCAGTATTTCAAATATTCTCAAAGCCAGATACTTGGATGGGCTTGAATTGGTGACAATAATTGTGAAGATCAGCTTCTCAGGCCAAATAGAAACATGCCAGGACCACGCAGGCAGGCTCAGCTCTCTCACAGGAAACACTTGAGTGAAGCAGGATGCCAGGGCTTCAAAGAGGAAAAGCTGGAGGGCATAGCAGCACATGTGCTGAGTGGCAGAAAATTAACAATTTTGATACTGCAGCTACTCCAAAACACATATCACCGAATACACCACGGCAAAGAATAGAACAGTACAATTCAGTGAAAAATTAGAAAATACTTGGCGTGTTTGGGGCACCAAACAATCAATATTTGTTCCCCAAATTGTAACTGATGGACCAAAACTTCCTGTAGGGCACAGAAAGCACCACAAGGGATGCATCAAGCAGCCTTCAGCAAAGCAGCACATGCCAGAGCTTTCCCATCCACAGGATTCCGCACACAGAGCATTTAAGGCAGGTCACAAAACAGCAAGATACCAGCTGCTTGCATTTACTTTTTTTTTTTCTTAACATTTCTAAACCAAACTTTTCTTAAGACAAGTTACATGCAATACTTTCTCTCGCTCCGACCATTTAAATCGATTTGATAAGCAAGCCAGATTGCATGCCAGTGCTCCCAACAATTAACTTGCAAGAAATCCTGTGATGAACCTTAGTCTCTTTTCACACTGACTTTATTATACTCACAAAACTTTACACTCGTCTGTATACAATGTGAAAATAAAACACTGCCAGGCTAGCAGAGAAATCAGTGACCTAAATGTTCCAGAAAATGAAATGATATATGCCTCCGCTGTCCTGCAGAGCTTGCAGAAGCAGGAAGAAGTATCACCAAATAACTTGAATTCAATAATTCCCCAGAAGCACCAGTTCCCATAACCTTAGGAAATTCTGATGCAGTCGGTAGGAGAAAATACATCTCTCTGGCAGCTAACTGCAAAAAGAGAAAGTGGGATGCTCAGGAAAAAGAAAACACTGAAAAGAGATTAATACACTAGAAGATATATGGGAAGAGAAGGAGCAGAAGATTTCTTCTCTGTCAAGCAGAGGGTTACAGATCCATCCTGTGTTAACACTTCCTTTCCAATCAGATCACAACCACCTTCATTTTCTTTTATTTATTTGAAACCCTGGCTTTGAAGTGGTGGGTTATGGAATGAAATGAAAGGATGCATTTCAAAACATCTCTTGATTAGCCATTTGGTCTGACCAGCTGAGCTTCTTCTAATGTTATGCAAAAGAAGCTGAACAGACCCTCAGGCAGAGGATGCTCCTGGCCTTAACTGGAGCCTGATCAAATCATTGTCTTCCTATTAGAGGGTGCAGTCTTGCAGCCTTGCTGCTGAAATGGTGCTTTGATCATATCTCGTGGAAAACTGGCAAGAGCAACCATTTAATGTCACATTTCTGCTTTTACTCTACAGCTCTTATTACTTTATATGCATGAAAAATGCATGGCTACTTATAAATCTTTGATTACATTCTGGACTAGACCTGTTACATTTTTCACCTCCCCTCCAGGATAAAGTCTGGAAGATGCACACATGCCATACAGGACATGGGATACTCTGCAAGTTTGAACACAGGCATTCATTCAGCTCTTCCCAGGAATGGTATCAAAACCAGGAAAGCAGAACTTGTCCTTTTTAGGAAATAATTAGGCTGAAATTGTGAGAGGCAGCCTCAGTGTTACAGTGCTGGGAGGCTGAGATGCTGCTCTTACCCTTGTCCCTCCTTTCGTGTTCCTGCTGTGAGACAGGGCATGACCCCAAAAACTCTTATCAGGTGAGCTGGTAATAATTATGGTTTTACAGCTCCACACAAGAAAAGCACCCTGGCAAAGGGAGGTACCTGACAGGACAGCCCAGATCCCCGAAAAAGTGAAACAGTAGCCTACAAACCTACCTGGGAGTTGGAAGGGCTCACTCATAAAAGATTCATAGTGGCTATTGAGTACATTCATTGATCCAAACTCCTACCAACAGCTACTCTTGACAAAGACACCACTGCCTTGCCCTGTTTGCAAGTATTCTCCACATCACTCACCCTTCAGCCCTACTCCTCCTATCTCCTGCTGCCTCGGTTCCCTGAAGGCCAAGCAGCTCATATTAAACCTGCTGCAGTGACAAGAACATCCCTGGAGAAACCACTTCTACCTGGGAAATGGCCCATGAAGCTGTGTAAGCATCCTAAAATGCTCTGAAAAACTGAAAGAACAAGGCACTTACCAAGGGGAATGCTAAGAAGATGAAGAAGAAAAATAAACACAAACATGCAAAGCAAAGATTTTGGACAAACACATCACAGTGCCTGAGAGAGATCCCACTGTCATTCTTGCCATGCCACCTGTTGCCTTGAGACTTACCATAATAAAGTAGTTGTGCAGTCTTTCAGCTTGAAGCTGATTTTTGAAGAACAGGTATTTCTCTGCTCATTCTTTTTTTTTTTTTTCCCCCCTCCCACAGAGGTATTTCGACTGGATTTAGGAGTCTGAAATCACAAGACAAAAAACCACCGTGAGCGAAGGAAGGGGTGGGGAAGGCTCCTTTAATCACACAGGTGGTGGTGAAGGGAGATTTGCACCTGGGCCGATTACCCATTAATCTGCAGCAGCTCCTGGTAGAAATGCCCCACTTTGCTCTTAATCCTTTTGTAGTACCAGCCCAGCTTGGTGCCACCTCTCCTCTCCTCGCTGACCACTTTCACCCCCCTAACATGCACAGGCTGCTGCATTTTACATTTTGAAACAAACTCCTAGTGCTCAGGTATTGTGCAGATTACAGCCAGCAGGCTCTCCTGTCTTCCAGCCTCCTTTTATTTCCCAGCCAGTAACTGCCTGTTCTATGTATCAGGAGATTAGGAGGAAAATGTGTTATTTCCACGAAGGCTGACACAGCCTTTTTCTCCATTTATACCTACTGATTTTTTTTCCCCCCGATGCATTATATGAGCTCCTCTCTCCGTTTCATTTTTCTGACAGCAGGGTTTTAACATTCTTTAGAAAATGCATGTGCTGTTTAGCATACTATGGAGTGAGGATAGGCCAGGTGTGGATCATTTTACATTGCAGGGAAATGAATTCTCTTTTCTCCATAATTATCAAATCTGCTTCTACAGGGAGCCTTTCTTTGCTGCCAGGCTACAGTCCTCACTTACCTTATGCCACTTGATAAATATTCAAAGGTCACTACACCAGGATTTCCTCTGGAAGGCAGAGTGCATAGAAATGTGGGGTTAGGGTAAGGAAAACAGTTCTTTTCCAAGGAAAAGCTTGGCTCCCTAACAATGGAAGATGAGAATTTCTCAATAGTTAGAGCTGAATATTGAGAAAAGGAAAAGCTTTGCTTCTAGTTCCAACATTACCTGAGGAATATCAGTTATCAAAGAGGGAGAATACAAAATTTTACCAGGAGTGATAATATGTTTAAAAGTGCCATATACTTACTTTTTTTGGACTTGGTGAAACATAGCAGATGTAAAAACCATTTGAAAGGTAAAGGATGCTATGTTACCATGCAGGCACAGTGCCTGTGTCAAATTCACCTTAATGACATTTCTTTTTCATGAGGGCATTGAAGCTTTCACATAAAAACCTTTTTTACATGTTTTCCTTTCATTTTCTCCCCAGCTAGCTTTTTCAGAAGAGTTAAACTGGAGGTTAATCCATTTAACTTTAGTGTTGTCTGCATGAGAGTACTGGAGATAAATCAGTTCTAACTAATGCAGGGTTTAAATCCAGAGGAGTCAAACTGCATGAGTCCATCTTATGGATACCTGTTGAAGGCAGCCTGGCCACAATTAAGCAGAGTTTGTTTCCACAGTGGACAGTGTACAAGAGCACGTGGTGACAGGACAAGGGGGAAGAGCTTAAAACTGACCAAGAGCAAGTTTAGGTTAGATATTAGAAAAAAAAGTTATTTACTGTGAAGGTGGCGAGGCCCTGGCACAGATTGCCCAGAGAGGCCGTGGTTGCCCTATCCCTGGACTAGGTTCAATGGAGCTCTGAGCAACCTGGGCTAGTGGAAGATGTCTCTGCCCATGGCAGGGGGGTTGGAATTAGATGGTCTTTAAGGTCCCTTCCAACCTAAACCTTCTATGGTTCTATGTAGGCCGTGTGTGCAGGGTGCATCCAATTTGTCTGGGTGCATTAGCTGTCAAACCCTCACAAAACCTGCAATCCCATGTTTGCTCAGGACAACCTCCCCATCATGGCACAAAAACCCCCAAACACTGCTTTGGGGACTTGATGCAGGCACACACTTCAAATATGTCTCTACTAAATCAAAGTGCCTTTAGTCCCCAGTGAACATCTGTCTACCTGGAGCACTAACATGGCTCACTGCAGGGTAAGACAAAGCCTCCCTGAGGACCAGGAGCAGCCAGGTTGCAAACTGTTGCTTTTCCTTCTGCAAACAGCCCTGAAAGCCCACTGTCCTCTCGGATTGACAGGGCCAACAAGGGAAGTTTCTACCTCTGCGCATAGCACTGCTTCCCTGCCAGTGCTGAGCAGTGCAGACAGAATGATCCATGCAGGCTGTGCAGGGATCCTGTGCTTCCCAGGTGAGTTATAAAATCACACCAACTTGTGCCCTATTTTTGGCCCAGTGTATCTGGCTTTTCTCCACAGGAACTGGGCTTGCACAAGAGGAGGAGAGAGACAGAGCTTGGGCACAGCCTGGGCACCCGAGTCACAGACACAAGATGAGGGACTGAAGAACAGGAAGGGCAGCTGGAACACTTTCCAGTGTTCTTGGAAAGAACACTGACCACTAGGATATTTTTAGTTGGAAAGCACTACCTCCTCCTTCTCCTTCAGCGAGTAATAATACAGCTACATGGAATAATTTATTGTTGTAATAGGAAATAATAAAAATGCCAACAACTGTTCACACACGACCTCCTAAAAGGAACGCTTGTGCTTTTAAACATCAACAGTCCAAAAATGAAATGAGAGGTTAATGTGATCCCCTTGGTGCAGCTGAGCCTGCTACATATGGAAGTGCTTTGTGTCAGGTTTTCGTGCCGGCACAAGCATATGGGATCAGACACAGAGGAGGAGTTCGGAACTTTTCTGCAGACAGATGAATGAATTCAAGCTGAAGTAGCAGCACAGATCTTGCACTAGCCACTCCAAAAATAGTAAAGAAATCCCTTTTCTACATTTAGCACTGTGTGGATGGGTTTCTGTGTTCATTGATGAGCTCCTAGGCCAGCTCAAGTTTTACAAGAGCTCTAGCTCATTATTTCTACAGTCAAAAGAGTGCAGGAGTTTTGAATATTAACACAATATTATCTCCCTTTTTGCTTTCACTGCATTCAGCACGGCTGGCTCCACTAAATAACACATAAATCTTAACTGTCTGTTATACAAAGATTATTTTGAAAAAGGGTTTCTTGCCAGACTGTTATCCATTTTGTACCACTTTT
This sequence comes from Ifrita kowaldi, assembly GCA_013398055.1. Taxonomy (NCBI): domain Eukaryota; kingdom Metazoa; phylum Chordata; class Aves; order Passeriformes; family Cinclosomatidae; genus Ifrita; species Ifrita kowaldi. Next base: position 435,431 of record VZRS01012206.1, read on the forward strand.
TCTTCCCTTGTTCTGTCTTTTTTATTCTTCTATGAGAAAGAAAGATTTTTCCTCTCCTTTTTCTTTCTTTTTTGTCCTGATCTAATTCTTGTGGCTGATATATAAGAGCACCGATACAATGTAGTTTTTCATTTTGGCAGCTTTTTTTAAACAAATTCCATAGCATGATCCGACCAGTGACAAATGACCCAGCGCTTCCACTTGGAATACTAACGCTGAATTATCTGGCTTCCTGGGGTCTGATGGAGATGCAGTGAGAATTAAAAAATATTACTGCACAGGAGCAGTGGTGACTGATGTAGGGCCTGCACGCTGAGCTTTTGACCTCCACCGTTTCTACAGTAACTGTGCAGTGCATTGTGCTTTCTATTCTCAGGCTCTCCTTGGAAGCCAATTAAATTAAAAGGCTATTCATTTCATTCTATTTGTCTCCAGGACGCTCACATAGAAATGCAAACGATTCCTGTTCAGAGCTCCCCGCATCAGAGAAACTGATATTGTACTGCTAATTTGTGATAGCACTGTAAACCAATATGCAATCTGCCCTGATTTAAAAGATGTGCATAGGATGTACACTGAACTTACAAAACACTGATCAGGGAGATCATGAAATTAAATCTCCTGAAGGGCACGTCTTTCAAACCCTCAAGGCAGCTCTTTTTCTTGGTTTAATCAGATAGTTAATCATTGCAACTCCAGCTTTCCAAGAGCCAGATTCATCAATACTAGGAAGCATGGATTTGTAATACTGAACATTTACAGTCTGAGGAAAGCTTGGTGAAAAGCAAAGCTGTAAAAGGTGGTTGGTAAGCACTTCGCTGCTTTAAAAAAAGCAATGGAGGAAATGCAATAATATTTCCTAGTGAAACCAAAGAATCATTTGAGGACTGATCCACCAATTTGAACAAGAGACAAACATAAATACACTGTTCTCTTAAGGCCTAGTCTTGTCTCCAGCTCTGCGACAAATTAACATTTCCGTTAAACCGTCAAAAACAAATTGACACGAAACATCATTTTCCTGTGTTTTTATTCTAAATTAAGCTTGTGGTGTAGTTCCCCATGCCACTTTGAGCACGTGTAATTTCGGATGTGGAGGAATGACCTTCACATTGAAGTGAAGCAGGAGGACTTCAACACCATCCTGCAGGATATGAAATTGCATCCTGCAACCTGCCATTTGTAGATCATTTTTGCAGGCTAGCAACCACAGATTGGAACGTGCCTATCATCAGTGGCAGATCAAATGTTAGGGCTTGTCTAATGGTCATGGTACTGAAGGTTTGTTGATAGAGAAGATGTGGGTTTGTAACAGAGGCAGCAGCCTCCATTGCACTTTATCTAGATGTGGCTGGCAGGGTGTAATAAGCTGAACGAGGCTGAAATGACAAAAGTGTCTCCAGGCTTATGAAAACCTGGAACACTATTTCTGGGAAAACCTGGCAGTTCAGACAAAATTGTCAAACACTCAACTACCTTTGTCAGAGGGATGAAATCATTCTGGCCCAGAATAATTCACCTGCAGTGCTAAAACCCATGGACCTTCCACCAGGGGTGAGCTTGAAGACACTTCTCTGGGCTGAGAAAATGAACTTGCTTCCCCCTGCTATGATTAAATTAGTTTTGTTTTCTTCCCTCCCCGACTCTCAATAAAATCCCAATCAATTACTGAAGTATTAGAAGACAGAAAGTTTTGAAGTGAAAAACTGATAAGTGAGGATAGGCTTCTTACTATGGCTTGGAAAAAGAAGCAAATATGAAAATTTCAAGAAGATCACTTCAGCCTGTCTGGTCATCCTCTACTGCGTTCAATAAAATGAAGGGTGAATGATTTAGAGATGACTGAAGGAGAAGCCCTTTTCAGCCCCAGGATTTTATGGCACAAAGTATCAAACATGTCGGCTGTACAGCTGGCTTCCAAAAACCCTGTAATAAATGTAGTGTGCTGCAAAGCAAAGCACCTGGGGGGGCTTGTGCAGATCTGTATTCAACAGCACAGGGGGAACAGCAGAAAGCAAGATCTGCACGATAAGGACCAGGAACTCTGGGCTGGCACCTTTGTCTATAAATTGCCCTCCTGTGAAGTTTCTCGATCCATCTCCAGACCTGGCTGGAATGGGCCCTGCTAAAAGAGAAGATGCTACATTATAAAATCCATAGGTCTATGGGATATGGAACTTCAGGTGCTTCTGTGTCCTTTGCTGCTGGATTTCCTTGCTTTGAGGTAGTTTTCCTTATTATTGTAATTCCTCTGCAGAACATTAACCTTGAATTTGATGCAACAGTGACGGGGCAAAACTTCTTCTACCCACCTCAGTTTCGCAGCTTAGGTGATGAGGTGTCCAACAAGAAAGCTCTGTCTTTGGTAATTTATTTTTGTTTGGTTTTCTAAGTGTAACAATCAGTTTCTGACAAAAACTCCCACAGCTTCTCAAAGCTTTTATTTTTTTCTATGACAATTTCAAAACTATGGCTTTTCCTGAATGGGATTTTATTTGAAAAGAGAGGACAGAAAGTGTCCAACGTGTATTTTCAATTCATTTTTCCCAAATGAAAAGAGCTCTTTTAAGAGACTAATTTTTCTTTTTAAAAAGAAAGGTAATTTTGGTGTTCGGAAACACCCGGAGGGAGAAATTCTAAGTGGAACTCATTGCTGTAATGTAATTGTGACCAAGGACTCAGCTAGTTTTGAAGGAGAACTTGATTTTATAGAAGAAACAACGTTTAATTACAATAACTAATGATAAAAAGAAGCATAATGGAAGGGAAAGAAAACTTGTTTCATGTAAGGACTTAGCAATGCATTCGGGACAAGACCTGATGAGGACAGATTACCCTGGTTTTTTGTTTGTATGAGGTGTTCTTCACAATCACTTCAGGCATGGTGTCCTGTCCAGAGGTACGAGACGACCTGAGAGCTGGAAGTTTCTTCCAATGAAAGTACAGAGAAAATACACTTTTCAACATGGAAAAGTATCTGCCCATCCTGATGACTGTGAATAGTGGCAATGTTAGCAGATACTGCACCATGCACATACTCTGGTATTCTGCTTTTGTGTTGTTGTTAGGACAGAAAATTGAGTACTTCTTTGCATGACAGTGCTGAAAAAAAAACAGAAAAAACACCCTAAAAATAGCTTTGGTTTTCCGTGTAAACTTGAGCATTTTTAAAATGAGCGTCTTTCCAGAAATAAAAAGCATTATCAAGGAAGAAAAAAGTTCGGTGAAGAATAAATCAATGGGATTTTTTAATGACACACTCCTCTTATTCACTGAGACACAGCACCTCATTTTGGGCACATGCAACATGCACGAGGTGATGCTTATAGGGAACACCAGTGTCTCACCAAGAGTAAATTCAGGCAGGTTGTGCTGTCCAAAGTGACATAGAAGGAGGACAGCTCTAAAAATAAGCTTCCCAGCTTTATAAGGGAAGCATGCACATCTACTTGTTCACTTTTGGCAGATGTCTTCCATTTTCCTTGTCATATGTCAGGATTGCCTTCCTTAAGGAAGATGAAAAAAAAAATCCGAGTCCCATTATCAATAAAGGATTACTAAAGAAAAAAATCCCCTGAGACTTAAAAAACAAGCTTATCACTAGACCCCTCTTAGTTAAAGTTACGTTGTTTGCCAAAGAAAGCTGTTGAGGTAAAAGGAGTATCACTACAGAAGAGATAATTTTATTAGTTCATTTGTCTCATTAGAGGTTTAAGCTGTGAGGATCAGCCATGTTCTGGCTTGAAAGGACAAATGTGAAGCTCTGGAGTAATTAGATTTTAGAACTTAGGCCAAAAGAAGTTCCAACATTAGAGAGTGTTTTGATCAAAACTTTAAAGTATCTCTCAAGTAAACCAAAGTTAATTAAATGAAATGTTTCATGACTGATTAGAGTGTACACTTGACCATCAGTTGCATCTCGCATTCTGCTACCCACCAGCTGGAAAGCTGAGGAGACTTTTTGTAACTTCATTAGAGCTACCTTGTGGTACAATTTAATCATATAAAATCTTGTAATGCAGATGCACAAGTACAACAATACCAGCTGCTGGCTTCTGCTCCTGCCATGCTGCTCTCTCCCCGTGCCATGCACACTCTCCCATTGCCTGGGGACTGCCTTTGAAGGAGGCTTAGTTGCAAGAGCAAGTGGATTTTTCCTGCCTAATATCCAAAATGCAGAGTTCCTGAAGGAGCAGGAGAAACACTGGGCTTCCTAGGCCCAGATCCTACTGAGGGAACCTCCTGAGCAAACTGCTTGTCTGACAATGTATGGAATATTTGGGGTGGAGGGAGGGTGGGGAAGAGGTAAGTTAATGCTGAGAGGACAATACCCACATCTAAAAGCTTAATTTGATTCTCTTTCTCAAAGAACTGCAAGGCTCTGGCACAGCACTTCCCTCTCTAGCCAAAGAGAGGAAAAACCTTGGCTAAATCAAGCATTTGGATTGTCAGGATGAAGTGGCTTAGTGTCATCTTTGTCATTGGCTCCACAGCACAGCAATGGAAGAAGAACGGGAAGCATTGCAGACAAGTGAGGTGACACAGCCCATCAGCATGCAGCACTTCATGCCATGCAGCACCCTTGCATCACACTGGAATGGTACCATTTATCTTTAGAACCCTTTTTTTTGCTAGACTGCATTTAATTTCTTTCTTTGTCTGACCTCCAGCTCCTCTGTTGGAGGTGGTGCAGAGAACATGCAGCAAGAGCAGAGGCAGAGAGAAGTATCAGTTTATATCTGTCTTTGTGACTAATCACTGAGTAGCATCTCTTCAGAACTAGCAATCTCAGAAAAGTTCCCATATGTTCAAGGCTAACTCTGTGCACGTTTGCTTGTCATCTTCAAATTATAATCAGGATATTAGAACACAACTTTGCAAAGCAAGTGGCTGAGAAGATCAGCAAATACTCACCACTGAGAGCTCTGGAGGGGAGAACCTGACTCCCACCAGCTTCTGGCTGATCGGTCACACAGCCTGGGAAGGGACGGAGCCCCTGCAGAGGGACCACGCTGACGGGATCTCTCCCTCGCAACTGAGAACAGGAGCAGCCAGGCTGTGCCTCTCCTGTTTCCCTCCAAAAATAACCCTAAAATAATTACCTGCAATGCAGAATGGATGTTGTCCAGATGAAGTCCCCTTGCCATGACTGCAGAAGGGATTATTCTTCCCTTCTGTGAGTAGCCTCAGAGCAGCGGGGTGCTGAGTGATTCAGCTTTTCTGCACAGCAACAGCAGGACAGTGTGCTTCAGTCCTGCCAGGCTGGCATCAAGCTGCCTTCTCCCCCTGTAGGCCCAAGGACTTCGGTGCCACAGGACTCCCCCAGCAATGCCAGAGGCGCAGCCCGTGGTGCCAAGGGCAGGCAGTGGCACAGATGGGGTGCAGGCACTCCGGGCTCTGTGTGCAGCAGCCTCTCCCACGCGTGTTCCTAACATGAACATGATGCTGATGCTTTAAACCTCTCATTTCCTCTTGCTCCCAACTTGGTGCCCTGGTTTTGGTACATCATGGAGGCCTCTGCACAGGGAAAAGCAGGTGTGGGAGTAGCTAACAAGATACTCATTAAGACCAGATTTTGATAGAGATGACAAGCCAAATCACTCCCAAACTTCTGCTTCTCAGCATTCAGCTTTAAGGATCACTTGATTTACAGCCAGAAAAATCACCTGCAGTGATATTGCTGGGGAACTAGAGCCTCCAGTCATATTTAGTTTCCATTTCAGCTACTCTGCATTGAATATTCCCCTTGGAAATTCAGAGAGCATCTACACTGTCTGTTACATGTGTTACATAAAGACAATCAGAATGAGGTATTTGGGCACTGACCTGCTTGATTTTATTTTCAGCATTTTCTCCTTCCCACCCCCGCACATACATTTGTGAAGCATGAAATAAATTCACCCCTTCTGACTCAGTTCTATTCTTTTTCAATGACAGAACACTTGAGGTTGGTAAGTGAACTGTGCTAGTCTGGGTCATGTTTTCGAATGAAGAAAAAAACGCCCCACAACCCTGAAGCAGATTGATATAATTTTGGTTTCATAGCTGACAATCATTTCTCATCAGTGTTTCAAGCATGAAGGATTTAGCAATGGCTGCATAAAACTTCAGTGGCACAAACCTTTGATGTTCTGTCAAGCAGCTTTGCTTTTCTCCCTGTCAGACAGACTGCAGTCACAAATCACTCCCTGGCAATCCTAGGTGAGGATTATGAAGATTATTAGAAAAAGATGAGGTTTAAAGGGTTATTAGAAGTACCTTTGGGTTTCAGCAACACGCGAACATGCAATTGTGTCCTTCACAAAAAGCCTGATTTTCTTATTTTAATGTGCTGCTGTTTTTTCTCTCTCTCATCTGATCTCTTTGGTTGGGCATTTTCACCTCAGATTCCAAGTAATCAAACTGTCAGGAGCATCGCCTCCTAAGAGAAAGCACTGAAACAAACACAAAAACCACATTAGCAATCTGCTTTGTGAGCTGCAAACACATGCACGGAAGCTGAGCACAGCACATTGTCTCTCTGAAAGGACAGTTGTGCTGCTCCGAGTGTGACTCTGCAGGATAAAACTACGTGGCAATACAGAACTAGAATAGAGAGCTCTATTTCATTTGAAACTCCTGCCTTCACAAAGGAATTCAGGACAATTTTTTTGCCCTGGCTTGAGTTCCATTGGGCTGTCCTGAGTTTTCTTGTGGATACCCATTTAAGTTAAACAGGTCAAAATATAGCTGTTCTGTCACCTCAAGAGTTGGTGCTTAAAACTCCACCTCTTACCCAGTAAAATCTTTCACCTAAACAATGTGTACTCTTAGCTGGTTTTTTTTGGTTTTTTGACTTGCAGTTTTACTTCATCAACAGCAGCTACAGTTTACTGCATTCTGTATTTTGCTATGACACTGGATTTTGTACACCCTTGGAGCATTCCCCTAACTGCTACTGCAGTTTTGGGGATGCAGCTCTCAGCTCTTTGCTTCATGACTGCAAGAGATTTTTATCATCCAAGTGGGCTTTAGCTGTTAGATGGGGATAACAAAACTTCTCCAAGTAATTGATCTGCCCAAGGTTATACAAGGAATGGAGGTTAAAGAATGTCAGCATCTTCCTCAGAGTCTTGGAAATTAATACTATAGATCATTACTAAGGTATTTGAATTTTAGAATGATGCTTAGGCTCTATTGCAAATATTTTACAGGAAATTGCCCTCTTTCAATGATCTCTAATGCAGTATGGGAGGAGCACAGCAGTTTAATGAAGGGATGAGAGGGAAGTAAGGGTAACTAGCAGTAAGTCAAAGAATTAGGCTTAGTTGTCTGTGTGAGATTTGCAGATGAGTGTTTCCTAAGTACAATCATGTACAGACAGACAAGTATTGAGATCCTCAAAACTGGGTAGTTCACTCCAAATGCCTCAGATTTCATGGCTTACAGGATTTAAAGTGACCTCTTCAAAGACTAGGCGGTGATGAAAGTTCAAATCAAACAAACTTTCCTTTGCACCTTAAGAATTCAATGAGACTGTACAAGCACCATTTAAGTGATTAGTTTTTGGTGTGCTAGTACTCTCACTTATTTCTCAGTATTTAATTATCAAATACCTCAATGAACTCCTCAGGATACAGCTACAGCTCAAAAATTATTCACTGAAAAGAGCTGTTGAATAACATTTGACACACACAGGAATCCATTTGTAGATAATCCTCTATCAGCAAAATTCATTGACTAAATTATATGTGGTTAATTATTCACCCATCTCTCACCACACAACTTTCCCCCTCCCCTCTGACAAATTCCTAAAATTATCAAAATGCTGATCACAGCCCAACAGTTTATGCAGCCTCTCGCCTCTGTCTCCCTTCCAGTTTCTTCCCTCCAGTCCTTTAGTAAGCAAACCTTTCTGGTTCAGCAATTTGGCAAACCAGGGAAATTTTGACTTGCAATTATATAACTGCTGCAAGGCACTCCAGTCAGCAGGAATGCCATCCAGGGGATTCACAGCTGTAAAAATGCAGGAACAGCCGTCCTTCCCTACCATAAGACTTCTATTGGAAATGCAGTCCTCAGTTCTGAATGCTTTGATTTATTGGAGGGAGAAGCAATGTGAAAACACTGTCAGGCTTCTGCAGCCACTGAGATATGAGACTGATCCATTCGTGTACATCACGCTCAGGAGAAGTGCAGGAATCCGGAAGGCTATAAATTAGAAGATCCTGGAGGTGTGGGGTGGGAGGAGGAACCAGAAGGGTAAACTTAGCTTGTGATTAGCTTTAAATCCTGAGAAACATTAAACAAATTCTGGCTGCTTCATGAATTACACCTTGCCTTTCCCAATTGTTCCTTTATTTGTCATTCTCCAGTGCAAGTGCAGACCCACCCCCACCCCTTGCTCCTGGCTTGCAGCCACTTAGGCCAGCAGGATCTGCCTGCTCTGTTGTGCTCCATTTCCCACATATCTTCTTTAGAAACCACTTATTAAGATCTTAGACCTGATGTATTTTTAATTCTGCTGTGAAATCCTTACTTGGGGAAGATGCTGCTTTGGCTGACAAGGCCTTCCACCCATCTGTGGTCCCAGACCATGCCCTTCCCTTCCCTTCCCCCCACTTTTTAAGGGATCTCTTTTAGACTACAGAAATAAACTCTCTTTTCCCACCCCGTCTGCACAGTGTCTCGTTATACTATTTATATAACAGCTCTCTAACTATTAAAGGGTAAAACTGCAGCTACAAAATTCATGCTGCACATATTTCTAAAGCTGAATTAGCCTTCCCTCGCTTGTGACAATTTGTATTAAATTCCATGGTCCAGGGCTTTGCTGACCATTCTCAGCCCTGAACCAGACCCACAGCTTACTTCACATCTGATTTCTGGAGTATAAGGTTCTGTATGATATTATGTACCCTATCCTAATCCTGATTGCAGGTCATCCTCCTCTGCATTGACTGATCACAATTAGCCTGAAGAGGCCTTGCTTTAGCTCCTGTCCTGCACATGAGCATGGCATCTGTGTAATTCCCTGCACAAGTGTCACCTTTCCTACCTTTTGCTCCCCAGACAAAAGGGACCTTTCCAGCAGAGTACATCAGACAAGACCTTACTGCAGAGCTGTCCTTTGAAGGCATTTCCCAGGGCTTTTTCCTGGGTTGCTGTGGGAGGAGATGACAGGAGAGCCTGCAATTTTGGGAGGGCCAATTGGCTGCAGTCCTTTACTAGTCATTTTGCAGCTCACCCTCTGTAAGGCAGCTCTGTTCCACGTGGTGAACAGGCTTATTTATTCTTCTCACATCTCATTACTAATGCTTTCGATGTACCCTAAGTAGACAAGCAACCAACTTCTGTCCTTGGATACCAGCCCAGTTCTCCTTGACTCCACCAGCACGCACAGACTATCTGAGGAAAGAATTCAGCTCAGTGTAGCATTTACACTGCATGCTGGTTATTAAAACAGCCACTGGCTCCTGTTTCATAAGCAGAGATACAAATTCCAGGCCATTACACGAAATGACTTTACAGAGCATTTACTTAGCTACAGCTACAACTTGCAGACCTCTGCTCACCCTTCGGAGGAGCAACAGGGACAGCCCCGCTCCCCTCTCCTGCAGAGGTGCTGCTACAAGCCAGGAGAAACATTGCCCATCCCACTCACTGCCTGGGCCCCAGGGGGAACTCGAGCTGAATTCCGTGAGGGATGGGGATTCTGCCCCTCTGCCCCTGCTCTGGTGAGACCCCACCCGCAGTGCTGTGTCCAGATCTGGGATTCCTGCCACAGGAAGGGCATGGAGCTGTTAGAGTGAGGCCAGAGGAAACCACCAAGATGATCAGAGGGATGGAGCAGTTCTGCTATGAGGAAAGGCTGAGAGAACTGGGATTGTTCAGCCTGGAGAGGAGAAGGCTCAGGGGTGACCTAACTGTGGACTTTCAGTACCTGAAGGGAGCCTACAAGAGAGATGGAGAGGGACATCTGACAAGAGCTGGAGTGACAGGACAAGGGGGAATGGATCCAAACTGACAGAGAGCAGGTTTAGATTAGATGTTAGGAATAAGTTCTTCCCTATGAGGGTGGTGAGGCCCTGGCACAGGTTGCCCAGAGAAGCTGTGTCTGCCTCATCCCTGGAAGTATTTGAGCCAGGCTGGATGGGGCTCTGAGCAACCTGGTCTAGGGAAAGGTGTCCCTGTCCACCTTTGAGGGATTGGAACTGGATGATCTTTGAGGTCCCTTCCAACCCAAACCATTCTGTGGTTCCGTTATTCTGTGGCACAGCAGGAAAACCAATCTGAGATCTTGCAGCTGATCCAACTAACAAGAAGAGGTGACATGGTGCCTTCTTGTAAGACTGTGCTACAGAGCAGAGCAATTTCCAGGCCTCTCTCAGGTGTCCTGTGCCTCATTTCTTCATCTGTAAAAGAGGGCTGATACTTCCCTCACACACAGGTGATAGGGAGATGAAAGATGCTCAAAGATTAAGTATAGTTCATAAAAACGTGACAAGCTTGATTCAATATAAGCTGGCAACCACTAAGTTTCAAAGGCAATTCCATTCACGGATTTTAGTGCTGTTTCGGAACGTTAATGTCTACTCTGCTACTGCAGTTTGCTTTGCAAACCCACAGCTGTCAGATAGAAGTCATTAGAGGAAGCCAGAGTTTTTGTAAGGAGTGATCAGGAGCAAATTAATTCATGTTGGCAATGAATTTTGCATCAGTAGATTTCAGTGCCAATCCAGTTGTAGCAAACAGTTTATATTCCCCTCTGGCTATTGTTTTGAGCTGTCTTCAGATGCATACTGACCTCCCTAAATTGCTTTATATGCTGTTAACATCTCAGAGATTTTCTTTGCAGCTGATAACCCAAGGCTGGAACCTTCAGGCTAAAAGCTGACACGGGAACTCGTGTACCAGCTCACTGGAGCTGTGCTGATGGATAACTGAGGGTCTGATTTGTAATTAAAGAGTAAAAAAATTGACTTCTGATAAGCAATTCTGGGGTGAAGGTGGAGTCTGCTGTGAACTCGATGGCTCTGGAGTTTCAGACAGCTTTTAAATGTTTTCTGTGCAGGGAAGCAGCCTGTCAGAGGTGTATTCTTCCATCTCCTAACCAGTCACAACCCATTGCCCACACAGTTGTGTCAACAAACAGAGCACAGTATTCCAGGCTGAATTTAAAAGAAATTAATTCTAGCTAATTTACCTAATCCAGCCACAGCACAGCTCCAGAGACAATTTCGTGAGCACAGTCAAAGGAGCAGGCGTGTGTGAACATCCCTAAAACTGAGGATTTTCTGGGGAAACGAAGCTACTTCTGGCGGCTTCCCCAGCAACTAGCCCTCACAGAGATCATCCTCATCTGATACCACCTAAAAGCAAAGGATGAGAGCCCTTAGGCTAGCAGTCAGTTCTGAAGAAAAAAAAGATAAGGCATAATGGAGCCCTCCTGACACTCACTGTACAGGGCGCCATGTCCATTGTCAATAGCCAATAAAAAATTTCTTCCAGGAATTCTTTGTGCCACTTCCACTGCCCCTCATACTGCTCGTTGGTGGCATACTGCAGACCTTGTCCTGCCAGAGCTATAAACAATGCACACAGCTGACTCCAACTTGGATCTGACACTTTCCCTCAAGATTAAATGGGCTGCTTGCAGAGACAGACAACTCGGGAACTTCAAAGCTCCCTGCCTTAGCGAACAAGAAACAAATTGCTTCCCCAGTGACTCCTCCCGAGGGAGTAATGCAGGATAAACCTGTGACATTTGCACTAATTCATCTTTAAACATAAAGCAGAATAGATTCTGTTTCTTTCATAAATTTTCACATTATTTAAATGGACTTGTTTTAAAAGCCAGTAACATGTTTGCTTTGGGAATATTTTGCATTTATATTTACCTTTTGGCTGGTGGCTCATTATATGGGAAAATCTGTTGAAACTAAAGCAGTTGAAGATTATAAAGATTTTAGAAAGGATTTACATCTGAGGCCCTTTTGATTGTGATTTTCAGCAATGTTACCTTTCCCAGTTTAGTGACATTTATGGATATTGGGAATCTTTCAGTGACAGAGCACACCAGAAATCTTGGGTCCTGAGGAGAGCAGGGCTTTGCTGCACCTGTCCTGATTCCCGCTGCCTATGGAGCAGGTTTGATCAGCAGGTATCAAAGCACTGCTGAGGGGTGGGATTTCATCCTCCCCTTCTACAGTGGGGGAGATGGGGATATGGAAGAGTGAAGAGAACAGTATTGCCTGAAGGCCAGCAGAAGAAGGGTTAATTTTTTTGTTGTTTGCTCACAAGAAACACCACAGATTACAAGTTGTTCACTCATTTTGTCCTCTCCACTTATGCCAAAGTGCTTTGAGACCATTATTGGGGTATTCCTGCCATCCCAAGTCTTGTTTCAGGATTCATTGTGCAGCTCCCTACGCTTCCCTCTGCTCTGCAGCAGGGCAGGTGTAGAAGGGACCACGTATCACCCCAGAGCTCTGTCAGCATCTGAGTTTAACCTGACAGTAAAAGTGGACCTCAGTAAAATGCTGTCAGTGGAAGGACCTGAGGCACGACTCAGTTCTGGATAGGAGAGTGGATGTACACGCGAATCCGTGAGGCCGTGTAAGCTCAGATATCCATCAAAGTGAAGGAAAACCTTTCCCAAAGAGCTCCCAGGCACTGACAGCGTCGCTGTCCTGAGAAAGCAGAGCTGCTGTGCTGTTTTCACTGCTGGCCCAGCCCACAGCAGCGACGCGCGGTGCCACACGGCGTCAGCGGTGACACCCCACTGCCTGAGCAGCTGCATCACTCCCAGCCTTTGTTTTAGCTCTGATGAGCTGCAAGAAATTAGCTGTCACACAGAAACCACACTGACTCAAAATCCACGGCTTGGGAACAGTATTTGTGCAGAGATTCTCCTAAGGCAGACACGAGGTTCTGTATTTTTTAATAGAGCTCACAACTGAATATTATGAAGTGGTGAGGGAAATCAGTACTTTGGTCACTGGGTAAATACTTTTGAGTTCTTTACTGGCTTTAAGATTTAGTGTTTAGCCACTCCAATTCCTATCATGTGCAAATGTTTCCTATATTAACAGGAGAAGAGTGATTTGTGGGCAGTAAATGGGAAACAGGACATCAATTTAACGGGGCCATTTGGGGTTAACACGAAACGACGGAACAGCAGGAAGCAGTTAAAAGCTTCCCTCCCAGCAATCAGAGCCCTGCAATTTTGAGTCTTTTCCTCCAATCAGGTAGCGTATTGATGAGGAACCAGTTCTGATAATGACCTTAGAAAGACCTCATTCTGGCCTTCTGGTGTAAGCCATTTCTCTGACTATGGAGTCTTAACAGGAGCGCAGCAAATGCATGCCATCTACACAATCACTCGAGATGCATGATAAATGGCGGAAACCAAGGGTAAGAGATTTCTTTTCCTTTAACTTGGCTGAATTTTTTTCCTTTGAAGGCTCCTGATCTCTCAGCCTGAGTTGCTGGTATTGCTTTTTCTGTGTGCTGCTTCCTCTCCTGTCTGTCCCAGCTCATCGGAATTACGGATAGACCATCCTTACTAATTCATCAGTCCTCCTGTGACTCAGTGCATGAGTTCCTTCCTGTGCTGCATATTTTTAAATCTCATTCTGTAAGGCTGCTCCTAGATCAAGTCACACTCACATTTCATTCCAAGCTTTATTTCAATTAATGTCACTTTTTTTTGCCAGTGCTGAAAAGAAACTCTCATTTTTCTTTCAAAGGCAGACATGGAGTGCAGAATGCCAGATTTCCTAGATGGGAAATGGTAGGTGTTTGCTTCCAGTGCTGCTAATGTCAGGAGATGTATTTCATTACACAGAAATACACCTTCAACCAGTGACAACAAACCTGCCAGCACAGACCATGCTACTGGAAAATCAGAACAACACAGTAGCTTCCAGCTGATTTTCCTGACCATTCCACAACCTGCTTTTAGAGCTCCAGTTTTCAGTTGTAAGCCTCTGCCTTTTCCCAGGGCCCCAGAGCCAGTGATACCCATGATCATCGTGACTACTCTGCTGGGGAGTTCTGCCTGTAAAATGGGATGAAAAATGACTGCCATGAGCTGGTAGGAACCCCAACTTCTAAATATCTCATGTTGCACTTCAGTGATTTTTAAAGCTCCTAATACTCGCTCAGAAATGCCGTGAAATGCTGACCTGGTATGAACTCCCTCTGTCAGTTCACATTTGTCTAAACCCTTGGCAGGCGTTATGCCAGATCTGGGATCATCCATCCCCCCGCAGCTGGCAGAAGGGTGACACAGAAACCACAGCGCCTGCAGAGGCCATCCTGTGTGCCCCAGCTAATTCACCACAAAGGCAGCATGGTGAGCCCGTGTCCGACTTTCACCAGGGCAGTACAAGTGTTTGATTAAGGGAACACAGTGCCCTGCTACTGCCATCCTGGAAACACAGTGGGGTGCAGGGAAAGCTTCTTCTCCCAGCTGTGTCTCAGGACTCCTGCCCTTTGCCATCTTATTATGAGCCAACAAAGATCCTGTGTAGAGGGGTGAAGGGGAATGCTCAATAGGACAATTACAGGCTATACTTGGAAATTATTTTCCTAAGCAGGGTCAAACAACATGCTCATCCCCAGGCACTGAGGAGTAACAACATCTTATGTAGTACATACTGTAAAGAAACTACCAAATGAAGCATGGAGGACAAAGGCAAAAACATGCATGGACTACTGTATTCTAAGGCAGCAAAACAAATTCTCCCTTTGTAGGGTCTAGGGAAGTCTTGAGCATAATCAACTTCTGCAAATCATTTAAATAGTTGTCATTACTCTATTCTTACCTTCTGTCTGTTGATTTGGCTCCCATGATGCCTGAATAGCTCTCCTGAAGCCAGTTTACTGTCTATTGTCTGTGCCTGATGAGAGCTGTTATTTCTGATTAGATACTTTCCCTCTGTATTCCAGATCTCTGCCCTTCATTTCTCTCCCTCAGCATATTTCTCCCTCAGCACGGGTGGTGTCTGATGTGAGTACCACTCATAGCACGCCCTGGTGGGTAAGAACAAAAGCAAGAACTTGTCACACCTCAGCCTAAGGCTGCAACCAAGGGACGATAACCTCACATCTGGAAGTGCCTTTATGTTGTGCTACTCCTATGCTCTGGAAGTTCTGCAGGATTTAGTATTTCTAAGCTAAATGCATTTCCATCATGCTTTCATTCGTAACAAGTCCCACTACAAAAACAAGCCAGACATGCCATGCTCCAGCTCTCAGTGAATTTATTTTATCGCCTCACAACTTCCTACAAGCAGGGCATTAGAGATGTTTCTGTGTATGTTTTTAAGGTAGATGTGAGCCCTGTCTCCCAACACTTCCCCTGAGCCCACTGGGACTACAGACTCTGGAAAGGCAGAAGCATAAATTAGCCTTTGCAGAATCACAACTCTTACACCCTACCAAACAAGTGAATTAATGCTCATTTTCCCTTTTAAGCACAACCAGCATTTGGCTGGAGAAAACTGAAATACATCTGTAGCCACAAAAGAATTATCCTGCCTCTCCTGCCATGCTAGGCCAGCGCTCAGCACATCCAGGGCAGCTTGCAAGCAGTGCACCAAAACATGGGGCTGTCCCACCCTCCCTCAGCCAGTCTTTTTCCACCAGGTGCTTCCAGTGCCCCAGTCTCAGCAAAGAGGGAATCTCTGGGCTTCGAGCACATGGTTGGCACAGAGCGGGAATAGGCAGCTCAGGGGAGAGGAGAGTTGGAGAATCTCCCAGAGGAACAAGAAAACAAAATGGGATTCTCAGCTGTGAAAAACCACAATCACATGCCATTCAGCAGCCCAGCCTTAACCCTCCATCACCGAGGGTGTTGAGACACAGGATCCCAGTTCTGTGGCTCACAAAACCACCTTGCTCAGCACAGCCCCATGTCTGGGAGCCTCCACTGCTGCCTTCACCCAGGGGGTCCCCAGGGTGCTTCATGCCTCCAATTCCTCGCGGCTGCTGAACTGTTTGGCACAACGCTCAGCACGTGGTTGCTGCCAGCACGAGGCAACACAAGGTGTTTTGCCCGCAGGGAAGTGGAAACCCTTCCTCTCTACACAACCACAGCAGCCCCACTCTGATTCCTCCCCATGCAAGCCCCTGGTTGATGTCAGGCTAAAACCAGCCACGGCTTTTTTTGAGAGGATGGTGCTCTCCAGGCAGCACTTAACATCCCTGTGAAGCTTTAAAATGAGATCGAGAAAATTGCACTTGCTACTATCTGTTCGAGTGTAAACCCCACTGGACCAGGGTGGACGGTCCCTGAAGGCCAGCTATGTTATCTTTGTCTATAGAAAACAATTAGAAAGCTGATTTTAAAATGCTACAACTAAAGGCTTAATACAAATGCATTTCTGATGCTATCAACAAGCGCACAGACTTCAAGAAGCTCTTTCAAAATACCAATGCCTTCAAGCAAAAAAGCTGGTTTTGTTTTTTCTTCATGGTGAAGGGATTATGGGCAATTTACAGACACTTTCTAATCTTAAAAATACTTTATCTGTGCTATGCATCTTATGTGCTATGAATTCTATACACAGATTGTAAAAATATACATAAAGCCTTGTACAAATTTACTGTACTGTCTATAGATTCATGGCTGAAGATAAAGCATTCTAGTAGAAAAGCTTGGGGGCAGGCACACAAAATCTGATGAGCAGGAGTTCTGTGAAACAGAAATATTTCTACCTACATTTTAGATAATCAGATTACAGTGGGATTTCAAAATTAATTTCCCTTTGTTTGGCAGTTTTATGTTGTGTTTTGGGAATAATCATACAAAATGAACACTACAAATGAAAATCCTGGGTTTATTGAGGTCACTAGGGCAACTCCTACTGATTTCAATTGGGCCAGGGCCTCATTTTATGAGGAAGTCTTGGGGAGAAAATAAATTCAGACTTCTAGAAACGGAGCAGCATGCCAAAAAGCTTTTTCTTAATTTTATTTGGAACATGGTCACACTGCCATCTGAGAAGGCAGCTCCTTTCATTGCCTTCAGGAAATCAGCAGGTACTCCTGCTGCCACTGATTTCCTGCAAGCATGGAAGGACAGGCTGGCTCTCAGAGCAGCTGCTTTTTACCACGGCCAAATACTGCTGATGGGCTCAATTCCCCATGGTGTCTCACCCTGGGCCAGGATCTCAGCTTCCACCAAGTGCTGGGCTTGGGAGGCCCCAAAGGCTCTCTGAGCTTCCTTAAGCTTGTCCTGGGCTGTAGGATAACTGCTCTTACTTACCAGAGGCCAGGAAATCCCAGGTTCCTACACTTGAGAGCTGAGACAGGATCTTGCCCTCATAAGAAGCAGCAGCCACATGCTCCTGAGGAGTTTCCAACTACGTGGGAGCAGGGAGCCCCTTCTCCACCAAGCAGGATATTACCTGCAGGACAAACAACTGAGTGCACCTCTTGGAGTCTAATTCCTCCCAAGCCCAGAAACATCCCAGCACTTTTTCCTTCCACTTCAAACTCCTTTTTCTTCTGGCACAAATATACACGTGATTCTCTGCCTCACCAAACGCAGTGCGAGAGACTGACACTGCTCTCCCTAAAATCAATTTCCAAAGCAAGTGTTCTATCACTTCTGTCATATTTCAGGCAGAAGCAAAGGAGAATGGAAGTCCCTTTGGATGAGACAGGCCATCCTTTATTCGTCTTACCCACTTAGTTCTGGCCTGTTTACCCAAGCATCTGAGGCTGGCAGCAGCAGCAATCTCTTCTGCTACACCAAGCCAGGCTGCTGCTGCCAGCGTGGTCCTTGCTGCACCAAATCACACCAGTATCTACCACGCATTTAAGAGATGCTGTCATCACTACAGTACAAGGCATAGGACAGTTCCTGCTTGAAGCCAGTTCCACATGAGAAGCGTTGGGCACATAAGAGAACTTGGATTGAGAATGGAGCAGTGTGGTGCCAAGTACTGAAGTAAGAATTCTAGAAAAACAACTTACCAAAAGTGGCAAGTTTGATGTCTGTAAACATGCTTCAATCAGAATTTTGGATGAAATCGGAAGGTATTGATTTTTTTCTAGGGTAGACGTCCTCAAATTTCCATATCTCTCTATCAGACTACAGAGTATTTTTTATCATTAGCCAGTAATATATGAAAGGCCTTGGAGATGGACATCATGGAAGTGAGGCTTCAGCTTTACTGACCTTACAAGTATTTAAAATGAAGCCTCAAATCTCCTGGAAGAAAATTGTTAATACTCAGAATTCTGAATACTATTGTATAATTAACTTTTCAGCACAGAACAGCCTCTTGGCACTAACCATGTCCTTTCTGATCCATCAGAGACTAAAAAGCATGGCCTTTCCTGTGCCAACTGTCTTTTAGAATAAACAAGAGACCCTCCCCCTTCATCTCCACATGCTTAATAATATTAATAGAACATGAAAATATTAATGCTAGTAGACAAGGTCTTTCACAAAGCACATAAATGAATTCATTCACTCTAGCTCATTAGCTTAATCGTCAACCTTTTTACAATGTAACTGATTAACATTTTCATTGTTCTTCCTTGTTTTTTTCCTTAGACTTTTGCTTCTTTGGGGATCAAAAGACCTCTGAATACATAAGCTCAACAAATATCCCTGCACAACTGAACAACAATAGGAACTGTTAAAAGAGATAACTAAGTAAGGGCTTTCACAGCTCATGCTTCAAAGATACTGCAGGAAACAATCATTTAAGAATCATTTTTATTTTCATGTTTAACGCGATTATACACATTCATGAGTCCAACAAGATCTGCACTGTGACATTTAAGATACAGTACAATAACATTCAACATGAGGTACTTCATATATTTATATGTATCTGTCCTTTATAAATAATGCTGTAAGCCTGCTAAGGTCAAACACTGCTTCAGCACAAATGGGTGCTGGGACCTGAAGTGAGCCGAGTTTATCGCAACAAAAAAACAAAACCCAAAACAGTTCAGTGCAATAAGTGTGTAGAAATTAAAATGTTGACTTAAATACTATTTTAGATATGCAGAAAGTATATTACATTATACTCTCTTATCACAGATTCCTCTCACCAGCAAATCAAAGATACAAGCAGCAGAGACAGCCAGGAACAGTTTAGACAGAATCTGCGAGGTGATCTCTATCACGACGTTTACATTCCAGGCTGATACAGCTGATGCTTGCAAAATGTCAATCAATGTATTCAAGCTTGGGTGCTTCTGCTAAACCAACCAAATCCACATTCAGACACCTACTCAAGTGCCCTTATGTCCCAAGGTGAGTGGCACTGGTCACCTTCTTACATCCCAGTACTTGTTAGCATCACGCAGTGCTCAGAAGCAAGTCAGCTGTGACCATCAAAAGGTGTTTTGGGTGCCTTTGTCTGATCACCCATACTGGAAACCTTTGCCTGCACCAGCTCCCAAAACCTGGAATGGACTCAGAGGGATTAAGCTAGAGGCTGCTTTCATCCTACTTCATCAAAAAGACTTTGTAAAAGAATCAAGAACAATAATTAAATAACAGCTCATTTTCTACGTATTACAGCTACAGAGTATTCTGATCTCTGAACTTCTCTTCCAGCCAGTGAATGTAGCAGATACCTCACCTTTACTTGCAGGTAAGTCAAAACAAATAATAAATTAAAACTGGGAACCCGAGACTAGTTACACCAACGCAGTACTCCCTGACTTGTCCCACCAGCTGTGGCACATGGGTTTTTTACCAACCAAATCGGAATGCAGCTTGCTACCACAACTTGTCAATCTGATCATCACTCAGCATAATTACATCTGCATCAGCCACTTGCTGTAAGAAAACTTAATCAGCTGATTAGCATCTTTCTCTGCTTTGAAATTTATCTAAATAAATGGAACTGCTGCTCAGATGCTGTCTAAAAGTAAATGACCATTACCTCATCACAATCTCAGATTCCTTTTTACGATCTCTTCAGCAACTCCTCCTCCACTCCACACCATTTATACTCTTGTCTATTTTCAGCTGCAGATCTAAATATAAATAACTGGAGGTTTTTTTAAATCTCTCTCTGGGAGTTTTCCATGGAGCATTCTGTTTAGATTTCACGAGCAGTCTGGATTATGTACATCTGTAACAAAAAACAAAACCTTTTTCTACGTATTTTGAGGGTATTTACATCTCAGAAAGAGCACTGCTTACACACACATGTATGTGTGTATGTATATAAAACAGTAAACGCTAAGATGGATGAAAGGCATAAATCCTGCAGGGTACTTTTTTACCTGGCTCTCCTTTTATTACCTAGAGAGAAGATCTGGGCTTTGGCCATAAAGTGTTTGATGACTACACTCCAGTTTTCCTTACTTCAGATGGTATTTTGGACACTGCGAAGATGTATTGGCACTTTCCGATGGCCGCGGGCCAGGATTCCAACCGTCAAGCAACACTTAAAGTAATAGTATTGAACTGGTAAGAAATCATATGAGAAAAACATTTTTGTTACAGAACTGACAAGTGAATTTAGGGTTATGCTACATTAATGTGTTGATATAGTGTAACATTAATCTTCAGCCGGGGTAAAGAATCATTTGGTCCTCTCATTTTGTTAAAACGTACGCAACAAACAGAACCCACTTTGGAGGTGAAGCAAGAACGGGCAGTGTAGCCTTTGAGGAACAACTGTCCCAGTGCAGTGATGAAGGATTTTCTTATGTTTAAATAGTACCTGTAGTTCTTATTTATACTGGTTTCCTTCCCTGATGCAAGGAGTATCCCTCAGACTTTTGCAAAAACGATACAGACATGTAACAGGAAGTTTGGGGGGAAGAAGACTCAGGCAAGGAAAAGGTTCTGTACCACATAATCCTCTGATTGATGTGTAGCCACATGCAGTTGCAAGAGCTCCAACAATAACACATTAGAGGAGACTTCCTCCCCCTCACTGCTATCTGATGATATACACTAAGTGTAATATGACCACAGTTGGGAATCTTCTGTCTTTGTCTAAATTTCAACTGGTAATAAAAAAACTCATATTACAGAAAAAATCCAAGTCAAGATTGATACATTCTTTTGTTCCTCTAAAATCTGCCTCTACCATGTTTAGGAAGAAGAAAAACAACCCACCCAAAACAAACAAAAGATTATCCTGCATCAGATGATTGATATTAATTCCCATTTATTTAGCAAGGGTTCAGAGAAATGCCATTTAAAGAGCAGATCAACTCTGATGTAGCCAAAGCTGGGACATGGGAGTAGAGTTTCAAGAGCTGCATACACAATCTGAATACATGCAAGTACTTCCTTGCCTTCAAGGTGGAATTCCTAGAAAATGAACTCCAAGGGAAACTTGCCAAGCCCACATCCCTTCCTCACTGTGAACATGTCCATGCACTGGGGACATGGTCAGCATGCCCTGGAGCTTCCTCAAAGATGCTTCCTTCTCCCCATCTTCCCCTGGAGCCATCCCAAACAGTTGGCTGCAGAATCTCACAGGATGAAGGTTTAAACTTGCGCTTTTTCTGCATGTAACTGAAGGACTTCTTTCAGCCCCTCTTGTCAAAAGCAGCTTGGTTTACTGGAATCTCTAAAGTCTGCAGAGCAGACAGCACTATAAAACAAGGCTCTTCATTTTCTATCCCTACCTTCCCAATACAAGCAGAAAGCAGAAAATGAAGAAAGAGAAAACGGATCAATGAAGACAGTGTTTAGTGAGATACAAGAGGGGGACATCCTCTGGTGATTCACAGGTGCATCAGAGAAAGGGCCAGCATCACCAGCAGGCACCCCTCTAACAAAGCCTTTAAAACTCGCTTGTTTCTAAGAGCTTCCAGTTTAAATATTACACTTAATCACCAACGATGCTACAAGTACAGCAAGCCAGGAACTTGCCCACAGCATTTAGTTACATATTCCCTGTACTGATCACATATCTGCAGATAAAAAGCTAAGTGTCAGTAGGCCTGAACCAGACAGGTTCTTCATAGCAAAATGCTTTGTATCCACACACTCCCATTCAAGCATAAAATATGAGTTCGGGAATTTGCCCTCCCTGCACCCCCGTGCCATTTGTACTGTCCGAGGAGCACTGAAACTGAACAGTCACCTTCCCACACTGAACTTCTGTCATTCCTTCTTGTCCAAAATAGCTGAGTTCATTACCATCCAGAATCACGCTTGCTGTGTAAAAGGTGTCAGGCTCAATCTGCACTGGATATTCAAACCACACGGGAAAAGTGTTACTAGAACCATCCGAGAAGTATTTACTCAAGTTCTGGCCCAGGATAACCCCTTGCCGCTTCAGTTCAATCTTGGCACTGTACTCTGCCGACCCACAGCTGGAGCCGTAGAGCCCAAAGCCAGCAATAAACACTCTCTTATCAACAGCAAACTGGATGCTGTCGCAGCGGCCCCGGTAGCGCCACTGGTTGCTGCGGTAAGCGCAGGACTGGAAGCGGTGGCAGCGCTGAGGGACAAGGCCTTTCCGGGGCTTGCTGACAAACTGCAGCTCCGGCTTCTTGGCAGCCGTGTACCAGAGGAAGATGTCATTGGTTTCATTGAGAGTCAGGATCCCGGACTGAGCAGCGCCGTTGGCGAAGTCGTCGAGGGCCATGGTGGGGATGCGGATCAGGTAGAGAGCCTTGCCCAGCACCTTGCGCTTGTTCTCTATGGTGGCCGTCAGCTCTTGTCGCTGGCACTCCACTTCAGCCCAGTTCAGAGCTGCCTCGAAAACAACAATTTCTTTGGCATTCAGAGTCTCCCTTCGGAGAATGCTTTCAAGTGTCTGAAAATCAATGTCACAGAACCCCTCAGACTTCAAAGCGAGCTCAGCTTGGGCATCAATCACTTCCCAGCAGCGCTGGGTCAGGTCAGGTTCCTCGAATAAGCAGCTCTGGGAGAGCAGCACACAGGCATTCTTTGCACTCAGACTCGTCTCGAGGAAGTTGACGCAGGCACGGGCCAGGTGAGGAACAATGTACTTCTTGGCAGCATAGAGAGTGGCCAGGACAGTGTCTGCAGCCAAATCGATCTCATCACAATAGATGTACCTGAAATAAAGCACACGGGTGTAATGCTGCTGCTTAATGCAACACCAGAGTTTGTCAACAACAAACTCATAAAAAAATCATAAACAAAGAATATTTAAATGGCTCCACATTAAAACCAAGCAGTGCTTTTGGTGAGTATTGATTAAATCCAGAAAGAAAGTACAAAAAGCATTCAGCACTTATGCTAAGACCATGGAAGAGAATGGGCTTAAATCTAAGGTGAATCCAACTCCCCATTTGGGGTACATGCTACAAGACAATTGTTTAAAAAGTGTAGCCCCTGCAGCTCTGTGCTCCATCCACACAGGCCTTGGCTTATGTGAGGCCCCAGGCAGGAGCTCCTGCAGGGCTGCCTCCCTCAGCTACCACAGGAGTCTGGAGCAGGTGTCACCAAGAGTCCCTGGACTGCGTGTCCCCTGACGGTGAACTATGGTTTACTGAGGCGTATGCGCAAACACAGGAATGGTAACAAGTTTGTAGAGAGCAACTAGGTAATCTAAGAAGAGAAATGCTACTCAAGTGTATCAGGTGCTATCCATTTCTGTAACTACTGGGTTGGGTTTTTTTAGGAGGTGGCTTTTTTGTTTGGGCTCATGTTTTTGCTTGTTTTTTTTAAAGGGTGGTGAAGCATATAGGAAATGGAAGACTTTCAGGTTTTTAATGCTCACAACATCCTAACTCAACTAGCACAGCATTTTCACTCAGTCTCACTGCATAAGGATGAAAAAAGCTTTACTGCTATGGTAGCGTGGTGGAAGAGATGAAGGTGAAATTCTATTTATGTGACTAAACTGCTGGGATTCATTGCTCAGAGAAATGAAGCATTGTACAGTTTGTTCTTTTCAATATCTCATGCTTCAGGGCCCCATTTGCAGCTGGTGAATGCAATGTGCTAAAACCATGCCAAATGCAATTTCACTCTTCACAGGGATAAGCAAGTCTTGATGGTTATGGCTGATAAAAGTGTCTTCCTCCAGAAAAGCTAAAGTTGTGTGCAACCCTGTACTAATTAAAATTTTCTAGTTAGCAGGTTTCCCTACACAATGAGTTTTCTGCAGAACAGATGTGCCTATAACGAGGAATTAGTACCTACACGGGTCTGATTATAGCTGTAAATAACAATTTGTATTTTTGCAGCTGTAAGATAGTATCCTCCATGCCACACTTGGAAAACACACACAGAGAAGATACTGCTCCAGCAATATAAAATCTAAGAGGTTACACAGAAAGAAAACTTACACAAAGCCAAGACTATTTTTAGTCTTTACTACTTGGTTTCAGCTTATTTGTAAAACCAAAAAACACATCTCTTTATCAATGGTTACAGGCTTAGCTCCTTTACTGCCCAAAAAATTCCATTTTCAATTAATTTGTTTTTATGATTCTCCTCATTGCTTTCCAACTCTTTCCTCCCTTCCATTACTTCTCCTTTCCTGCTAGCACAGCAGAGAGTGATGACATCTGTTTTAAATCGAAACAGTACAAAAGTTGCTATTTTAATATTCCTGAAAATCAAGAACTAATATCACTGATGTACAGCAGACACAGCACAGACTGGCTGTCAGCAATACCCCACACCTCTCACTCTGCCAAGGCACCTCGGCTCTGGTCTGCAGTTACTGATATTCCAGTTTCTCCCTGTTCTCAAACAGAGGATTCTGCCAGACCACAGGGTTTGATGGTTTAGTAACACATTCAGCCTGGGATGAGATGAGATCACAGTTCTAACTTGAACAGTCAAGACTGAGATAAGATATAATACATTAAAGCACCAGTTCAGTTTGACAGCTAGACTGTAAGTTTAACCCTGTTTTTAAAACTGTAGAGAACAGTCAAAGCAGTTTTACTAGGAGAATAATTAATATCTACCAGTCATAGTATTTCCTATGTTACACCTGGCAATACCTTGTTTGTTGTCAGAATGCCCACTGTGTAATAAAACACACAAAAAGAATTATGCTATTTATGCTATTCATTGGCTCAGAAAAAAAAAAACAAAAAACAAAAAACAACAAAAACCAGCAAGATGTCAAAACCAAAAAACCCAAACTCAGTGTATTTTCTGACAAAGTTTATGATGTGGAAAGAAGCATATGAAGGAGGGGCTGCTTTGGGATCGCTAGAGTCTTTCTCTCTGTAGCAACAGTATCATGAGCCTTCTGCCATCCACAGCTCAGAGCAGTTGCAAGCGACACTCACAGGGGTGATTGCCCAGAGGGAGAGGAGTGAAGGGGACGGTGGCTCCCCATAAGCTCCACGTGCAGCAGATCCTGTAATGAGGGGATGCTGCACTGCTGAGCACCATCCCCGTGCCTTCCCTGCACCATCCTGGTGTCCGCAGACACTGGAGCACCCTGCAGCCTCAGGCACGCTGCATCACTGGAAAGGTTACCTCAACAGCCACACAGACCCCAAACTTTTTCTGGTCTTTCGGGTTTTTTCAATAAAAGCTGAGAAGGTGATGAATCCCACGGTTCTGGTCATGCTCTCACAGATAGTTTCCTAAATTGCCATGGGCTAAAAAACATGCCAAGACCTAGATGTCAGTATTGATACTCTCTTTTCTAGGCTTGCTTTCTGCACACATTTCTTAATGATAAATTCAGAAAGCATTCAGTTTTCATATGGCACATCAAGTTTAGTCACAGTGAAATAGAATTTCTGTTCAAAAAGAAAGGGGTGGAGGGGGGGCTGGAGGAAGCCAAGTATCTTGCATTTGCGATTAGTAAAATTCAGCATGAAAGTAAAGCCTAAGTCTGAGCTCTGCCACAAAACCAAAAGGGCCCAAAGCAAAAATCCATAACACACCTCCCTACTTAATGTCATATCTTAACTTTATATTCCAAGTCTATAGAACATCTGTGGAGCTCTTCCTGGCAGTTACTGATATTTGCACAGAATATTCCTGATGTTGATGATAACCTATAAAAACTCTATATGCAAGTTTGAACGTTCATCTATGGGGCCATTGAAATGTAAAAAAAGAAAAAGAAACTGTTGTGTAATCACAAGCTAATCAAAACAATCTATGAAATACAATAAATTGCTACCTAGTGATTATATCATTACATGCAAGAAAACCTGCAGCATATTAAAAGGATCACTATCAGATGCTGATGCATTTTCTGCATAAGAAAGCAATGGCATTTATTTAAGCTGAAGGAAAAAAAACCTCAAAGCCAGAGCATTTCTGTGATAGGGCATTTCTCTTTGACAATCAGAGTTTATAGATACATTCAAGGACAATTCGGCAGGGAAGCTGCTTCATTATGCCCATTTAGGAAAAGACAGCATTTCTTACGCAGTTTGCAAGAAGGAAAATAATGATCATGTAAACTGACTCGTTTTCCTTGTTAGATAAAACCCCCTATTCATGTAAACAGCTTTTTTATCACTTTCCAAATGCATCAATATGATACATGAGGAGAAATTTGTTTTTCAGAGGCTATATTGAATAACTTAGGATCATTTTTCTAAGACAAGACCTGCATACTGCAGGTTTATAAAAGAACTGGAACAATGTCAATCTACAAACCCAGCATTTACTGGGTTTGAGGGGGCTTTGTGCATGCATTTTTAACTTTTCACTATGCTTGCAAAGTAGAACAGTTGGTTTGGGGTTTTTTTGTTACAGCTGACAAATCTTTTTAGTAACTCCATTCCTTTGTGTAACGCGTAGTGACAAATCAGATCGATAGGCATTACAGTACACAATGTGCCCAAAGATCCCCTGTCAAAGTCATTATTTACAACTGCCTACATTAGTCTAATATGTGTGTGCCTGGAAGTATGGGGGGAGAGCAAAATCAGGGGAAAGTTTAGAACACAAAAAGAGGAATATTTTAAGCGACTGCTTTCTTTCTGTTTATATGCAAGTCTAATACTTCAGCTCTGACATTGGCAGCGTATGTATACATCAGACAGGAAAACATATCCAGCAGATGAATGATGCTTACTTCAGCATTGCAAGAAAAGCAGCAGGCTCAACATCTGGTATACGGATTTCATCTTTGTCCTCAGCAAGCTCTCCGTAAAACATCGCATGGAATACAGAGCTCCCAACAGCCAGGACATACTGTTGAGAAAGGGAAATCTTATTTCATGCTTTGAACTGAAAACACTGCCAACACAAACAATGTGGGAGAGCCACTCTGAGCATACTGGGCTGCACTGACAGGCTCTACAGGCACACTTCAGTAAGAAATGAAGTCCAAGTTAAGAACAAATTACACGTTTTCCTTGTGTTTTACTCTCCTGGGCATACATGCATTAGCTACTGGAAAATGCTCATCTCCACCACAGAAGTTAACTATTTCTAGGAAATCTCAAGAGCAATATTAATCAACAGCACAAAGCAGTATTCCTAACTTTACTGCCCTAGCCCAACAAATGTACTGTTTAACTGAAAACACAAAGAAAAGCCAGGGATGGATTATCCCACTGCATGTGGCCTTTTCAAATACAGACTACTGCCTGTCCCAGAAGAGCCGAGCCTCCCACGCTCTGTCCCGGCGTAGCCGTGGGAGCTCTCTTCGGCTCTCCCTGCCCGAGCGGATCGTGCAGCTGTTGCTTACTTTGTGTCCCGGCAGCCGCTGGGTCCCACCTGGTGGCCCGACCACAAAATGAACATCTGCCATCAAGTCATTGTTGAACATCACTGCATTTCTACAAACAGAGGTAGCATGTTAATTTGTGGCACCCAGGAACTCTCTGCATGCCCCAGACCCAAGAAATCTAATTTCTTAACAACTTCAAGTTGCTTGTTAGTAAAGAGAAGCAGGTCACACTTTGCTTCAAGCTACTTTACACATCATCACACAAATATACCAGAGAAAATATTAAGGAGGAAAAAGCATGTGTGTGGGGTGTGTGTGCAATAAAACAAACCCCCAAACTTCTGAGAACTTTCCAAGAAGTGGAAATCAAAGTCCAGAGCATGTATCACTGAAAATCCCCACCGAGGTCTAAAAGTAAATCTTTATGGGTATGCTGCAGCTTTCAGCAACATTTTTATTTACTGAAACAAATGCACTGTCTGGAAAAGAGATATTAAAATATTTTTCCATTACCAAAATTTTTATTTCATGCACACATACAGGGAGAAAAAAAAAAGCCCAAATAAAATATAACTTTGTTTTCTTCAGCAAATAAGTGCATTCTGGACATTTTGCTACTTTTCACCTCTCCATTCAAACACCAAAAAAACTGCCCTGAACTTACCTCTCTCTGATGGTTGGATAAAGTCCTTGCCAATTAGGTGCAGGAATAGTGTTGTTGTTATTGAGATTTTGCTGATGGTATTGCTGGACAGCAGTCGTATTAGTGTTAGCTGGTTTCTTTCGGGGAAAAATATCAGCAGCCATCTTCTTCTTCTTTTTGGTCTTCAAGGTAATGATTTCATAGCAAACTGGAGGCAATTTGCTGTTGCTACTGCTGCTGCTATTTCCTTTCTTAGAGCTCTTCTTAGACCTGTTCTTGACCGTCTCTGGAAGCATCAAGAAGAAGGTGAGACATTTCATGTTCTTTCCTTTCTCATCTACCATGAGGATACTCGTGTGTAAAGCCCGACCGCCTAACTAGCCAGGAACATTTAGGAATGCACGTGGAAGCTGTTACACCGAAAGCAGCAGAGCTGAGAGTTTGCTTCTTTTTCAGCAAGACAAGGTGACCTTTCCAGCGCACCGAGCAAGAAACTGACTTTAAGTTTGATCCAGTACTCGAATCGTTAAATACATCCCCATCATTCCTGCCAGCTTTCCTTCTTTCCAGCTTTCCCGATCAGGAACCGCCTGGCAGCGCTCCGCGCCGGGCAGAGGGCAGGAGGAGCGCACGGCGGCAGCGCCAGGCTGCCGGCGAGCCCAAGTTGTGCGGGCAGGGCTGGCAGCGGAGCGGAGCGGAGCGGGGCTGGCAGGCGTGCGGCCGGAGCGGCAGTGCGGAGCCAATGGCTGCAGCCACCGAGAGCGATTGGGCTCGAGCACAGTGACACCTATTGTAGCCTGCGCCGCTCCCGCGTTAAAGCCGCAGCGGCGCTCCCGCAGCTCCCACGCAGCCGAGGCAATTAGGGAATTAATGGCACACGCCGTTGCGTAAGCGCGCGGCTGGCTAGGAGTGTGTGCGTGTGTGCGTGCGTGTGTCTGTGAGCTCTCCTCGGTGCCGCTTCAATTTTCACAGGGGAAGCAGCAAGAAGTTGAAATCAGGTAGAAAGATCTATCTGAATCTATTGCCGTGGGAACTATTTCCACGGGCATTCGATATTAGCACAGCTTCCTTGCCTCTAGCGTTCCCACAAATCCCTCCTGTAAGAGTTGTTCAGCAAGTGTGCGAAACGTATCAGAACCGAATTAAAGCAATCAAGCAGCAGCAGCACAGACAGCGATGCAGCCAAACAATCCCTTTCAGCGCAGCTCCTACTCCAGTGTAACACGAACAGGATGAGGTCACAGCTTCAGCTTTAACTCCTTATATTTCCAGATAACGTAACAGCCTTTGACAGGGGTCCCAAATCAATAAGCAGTGCTAATTAAGCCAGCTTACACCAGACATGGCTGCACCACATCAGAAGAAAACTTCTAGATGTGCAATCAGATTAAAGCAAACCAGACTGAATATATTTAGTCAATATCTCAAAGCATTAAATGAAAAAGTCTGAATGATTCAGAGAGTCTCAGGCAAAAATCATTCCTTGAGATGCAAACACAATCCGATTTTATTCACAAATACTTTCTGAAATAAACAGGATATAAGCTATGCCAACCAAACCATTTAAATAGGAAAGAAGTCTAATTTTCAGTCATTAGTTTACTGAGAACTTAAATTTAGATCAGATTTCTTTAACAGCAGGTCAAGTGTATAGAAAAACCACCAAGCAAGCATAGCCACTTAAAAACAAAAGCAGGGAAATAAAAAAATACTTGGTATGAGGTGTCAACAGATCACATCTTAAAATACTGGGGAGGAGCTAATTAAAATATTATTTCATACTTACTTTCAGTTTTAAACAAAAACCTCCTCTGCTTTCAAAGCTAATTTAGCCACATTTTGCCTTAATTAGTTTTGCTGGACAAGAGTACAGCAGGGAAACTAAAGTGATAAAAGGTTGGTGAGAAATGTTGTTGAAGCCCCAGACAGAAATCGGCCACTGACTCAAACAGAAATATTACTCAGGCCATTTATTCAATCTCCATCACAGCTGTGGCTCTGTGACACACACTCAGAATATCTTTAACCTGAGAGTGTGCAGGTATTTCAAAGAGTACCAGGCCTCCTTGGGAGATACTCCACATGAAGCACTAACTGTGCGCCCTGGCCATCTGGAGGCTTTGCTGCAGCGGTTGGAGATGATGCCATTCCCAGACACATCTGCCCTCTCTGTCTGAAGGCACTGCTCATGGAAGGGGGAAACAGAAGGAGACGTGTCCATGCCTCAGCTGCTACATTTCACAATCCAACCTCAGTGCAAAATCTCCTTGACTGCTGCTTTAAAGGAAGATGGTGGGTTATGCCTGGTGTAGCTGAATGGCAGAGACACGTCACTAAATACATTGAGGGAAGGTTATGTAACTTCCAAAGAAATTATTTCTAGCAACCTTTTCTTTCTCCTCCCTGCTTTTTCTTTTTTATCTGCAACAGACTGATTAGAAAGGGAAACTAACAACCCAAACCATATTGAACCGTAGAGAGGGAAAAGAAGGGGTAAAGGAGCAGAAACTCATCCCACAGATGGGATCTTATAACTGCTCACAGCTGAGTTTGTAACAGGAACACAGCAGGTATTCCCTGCACAGAATTTGAGTTTGTTGAGTTGGCTTAAGTTTTTTTTCCTCTCCTTATGTAAATTACCAGCCCTTCTAGTTACAAAAATAACCCTTTTGCCACTGTACAGGACAAACATTTCAAAAGGAAGAAATCTTAAAAAAACCTCTTAAAGATACAGATAACCACAGACTCCAGAAAATCTGGTTCTCAGCGTTGCAGTTGGCAGAAGGTGAAAGATAGCAGGGGTTGGGAGATTTGATTGTCATTCCACAAATCCATTTTATAGACTCCCAGAGCATATAAAAATCAAGGTCTCTGCACATTTCTTCAAACCAATGACCAGGACAAATTCAAAGATTTTACACACACACCAGATAAGGTCACTGGGAGGCTACAGGAGATAAAGAAAATGAGGGACAGACTGACCAGTTAACTCCATGTGGGAAAGACAGATTATAAATGTGAATCTACAGGAATCCACCAGCCTTTGAGTTCTGTAACACATCACACACATACAACACGTTGTGCTTTCTGGGAAAGGAAAGGAAAGGAGGGAGAAGCTGCAGCTGAAGCATGTTCTGCCTGAACTCAGAAGTCAGACGGACCCCAGCAGACACGAAGCATCTGCATGACAGGATAAAAGCCCACCCCAGTAAATAAAATGCCAAACTGCCATCTTTGCCTGCTCTTAAGCCACCCAACAAAACTTGGTCTGCTCTAACTGGAAAATAGCACTGATTCCAGAACAGAATATAAATAGATTTAGATTTTCATAGAATTCCTATGAAAAACTACAAACCTCTTACAGGTTCATACCACCTTCCACTGCACTTCATCACCTCAGCAACTAAGTCTCAAACTAGTCGCTAGATGGATGTGAAATGGGAAAAACAACCCCCAAAGAATTAGTGCTATTCTCACTCACTATTCTTTCTGTTTTGGCAGCAGTTTCCACTTGTTTTTGGGCAAAGGTGTCTTCTCCTTTTACTATATACATACGGTTAATGAATTTAGAAATCAGTACACTGGCAGTCAGTTAAAACAACCTGTGAACTGCTGCCTGTTGAAAGACCAGTCAAAATCCCCAGTTTAGATCAGTCTGCCTCCAACAAGAGGATCAAGGAAACTGACCTTCTCTGACCCAAAGATCTATCCATTTCTGAAATCTTATTACAATGTGCTCCTAATCTTCTTCAGCAAGTCTCATTTTTCTTCATTAATTATATATTAACAGAACTAAATTTGATATATACAACTCAGAAAAAGGGAAATACAGTTCTTCAAAGGCACATTAATTTTTATTTTACAAGCAAAGTAGTCAGACCAGGAATATTTCAAGTTAAAGTGTGTAGGAAATTCCATGTTTAAATCTTAACACTGGCCTAATGGGTATTCAAAATGCCAGAAGAGAAGAATTAAGCAAAGGACTATATTCCCAGTCTGAGACACTACACACCAAGTTACATGCCCCTTTCAAATTATTAGGAGCAGGTTACAAGCCCTTGGAAATCAGTTCCTGACTAAACATTGTGAACTGAAGCAGCAATTTTGCTGTTCAAACCCAAGTGTGTGCAACGTGCCTGCCATCCCAGTTTCATTTATCCCTTAAGAACATAATGTACCTTGATACCATTGTGTGGCACAGGCGTCACAGCAAAGCCCAGCTCCTGGCACAACTTTTAATAGTATGTTACTACTGTAATTATGCCTTTCTATAGGTAACTTCCAACAGGGAAATCAATTTCAGGGCTGATGGGAGTATTCTTCCTCAGACTTCATCAGTCTCTCCTGCTGCAATAGCAAGGATACCAAAGTGTTTCTATCTTTTTTCTCCTTCTAATAAAATGAGATTTTCTACATCTCTCATTTACAGGCCTGTTTCTCATGTAGTAACATGAGCTAGACAGTTCTATAAAACACAAGCTTTCATCAAATTCCCAATTGTTTGTTACAACCACATCATGAATAAAGGAAAGAATTCGTAGTAAGCAATGAGGAAATGCATACATTTCTTTTTCTGTGAAGTTGCCAACTGTCTTCTTTGGCAATTACTATGCCCATGCATTATTAACATTGTTTAAATTCTGAATTTCCCCTTACAAGGAAACAAATTTCAGCTGACGCATCTTGATTAACCAAAATAAATACACAATGTTACTGTTTAGCAAATCTACCTGTCTGCCCACTGCTAGTGTCCATTGAATTTAAGTTAACTTCAAGCACTCATTTAAAAATGGAATATACATGTTCAAAAACCAAATAAACAAACAGAAAACTTCATTAAACTCAACCCATGCAGCTGTGGTGCCTTGTTCTGTTTACCTATCTATGAATTATTTAGTCACTTGGACGAGTCCTTCCCAATCACCATTCCAACCCTTCTGTTTGTAAAAACCAATTTGGAAAGGGGACTGATAGCTCTACCCTTCATTTCCTCAAGTTAAAAAAATGCATTACAGTGGACAAAACCATCCAAAACTCCTCTCTCCTAAGTTTCTTATTGGCAGAAGAAGAAAGGTCGAAGAAGCCAAGATGGCATCAACTTCTGTCTGCTGCATGGAAAATCTGGCAATGAAGTCTTACTCAGTAAGGTCTTCTATGGAAAAATAATAAAATAAAAAGACAACTAGAAGCAGGAAGAAAGATGGGCAAAATTGTAAAGACTCTCAAAGAAGCCAGAATAGATGCTAAAAAATAGTATTTACTTCCCAGAATAGCCAAGAGCCGTGAAAGAATAGAACAGTATCAGAGTAGAACTGCATCTTGAACCAAGACTAGAAGCTTCAAACCAAGTCCAAAATAGCTAAAGTGTATTTTCTATAGAATTCATGCTACACTAGCAACATACTTGTTACCATATATTCCTAACTGCTTAGTGTTTATGAGGATTTAAACACTTTGCATAACATTATCCACTAAGATAGCTTTTTCCTTTTTTTTCCTAAATGCCCTTAATGATTTGTAGAAAACAAAAGTAGAAAGCCCTGAGCAGCCCAGTCAAAAGGTAAACACAAACCTACACAAAATAGAAACCTAAAGAATGAGTATTCACAACTATTTTTTACTCTTGTAGTATTTGCTAGCATACAGACTAGACATGGCATTTGTTTTTTAATCTCTCTACCAAAGCAGCCTAAATAATTTTAACATGACCTTTTTTGTACCTGCAAAATAATTTTGTTTTGGTTTTTTTTAAGTAATATTCATTTTGAGACAAAGCAATCAAAACAAAACATATTTAAGAATAATATCTAGTCCTATGTTTACTTGCAAATAAACTTTCCTTGTTAGGGATTTCAAGTTACTTTCCATGAACCTGTTCCTACGTCAACTGCAACATCTATTCTCATTTTTTCCTGTTACTTTTCTTGCTTAGCTGCTTAAAGCCTGCCATTTAACCTCAGTGAGAGGTCAAATAACTTCGTATTTATGCCCCAAACACTTGGCTGTGCTGGGGTTTTTTCTTTTAAAGTTAAAGGTTTTGTTCCCTGATGGACCAAAATAAATACAGCTAATGTATCAGAATGAGAAAAAAAAATGTTCAAAATTTTCTTGTATATTCATTCTGATTTCAAGACCATGCCTGCTGCATGAATGACAGTCCATATAAACCACAGCTGTTAGAAGGAAGGTTAAGATTTAAACAACCTGCAGCGAAAAATATACTTGATCCCATTACAGTGAATTACCCCACAGATATTCTCTTCTGGGCATATGGAAAGAAATAATGTCATATAATTCATTACAATCTAAAATATATCATTCTACAAGCCTGCTAAGACATATTCTCCAATATCATAGTTTGGGAGCTGCAGGTAGGAAATATCCCAGAGCAGAATTTGCAATGCATTCTATGAGCATTAATTTGTTTCTTGATAGTTCAACGTAAAACCAAGAATTATAAATGAACTCTGAGAAGAGAAAACCTGCAACCACAAAATGAGAATTCAATTCAAGGTTACAGGAGATAAACTGCTTTGCTACTAATTTAAAAGAGACAAATTAGGCATTTGTTCCCCATCGTGGCTACTCGAGCTTGTCCATTTCATTTCACGTAGAGCTTTGCGCTTGACAGTCTGTGGGGTCAAAAAATAAGCTCTTTCTTAGTGGCTGCCATTTATTTATTTATTTATTTATTTATAAACATGATATTGCAAACCTGAAAGCACTCAACCCTTTTTCTAAGGCAAAGGTCAACTTTAATTCTACTCTGCCTCTTACCAAAACTGACTTACAAAGGAAAGATCAGATAGCTCAGGAAATTGGTAATGAGATACAGTGGTTTTCGTCTCTAGGTCACTAATTCTAAATTGACCAAGGTCAACAGTAATCAAAAGTCATTAGCATTTAATGATCCTTCGGTGCCCTGTGAGAAAGAAGCTAGTGATCTTCGTGCACTTCAGAAAAACCACCACTACAATCAGCACTCACATGCTGCCTGCTTCAAGGGAGAGGTCAGATCAGATGACTACAGACACAACTTCCAATCTTACAGACAGATCTCACCTCTGTAGACAAACCTTTATACTAATTTTAACTTGGCTCAGAAACCATCATTTTCAAACTGAATAGTTAAATTAATACAGGCTCTCTGAGGGGCAGGCTGTGAGCTGCCTGGTCCTGCTCCTTCACATCAGCAGTTCCCAAATGTCTTTGTTCCCCTACACACAGTAAGCCTGCAAAATGCAAACGCAAACAGACCCTTCCTGAGAAACGAAAGTTCTCACTTGTGAGAACCAGTGGCACCAGAAGTAACTACTCCATGAGTATCCACAGGGGAACTGCATCACAGTTGATTATGTTGGTGTATAACTCAAGGACTACATTTTCCATGTGCAGGTAATCTACATTCACCATGTCAAATTGTTGTGTTGAAGTTCCCAGTGGGACAGAAGAGGGGGAGAGGATATTGTTACAGTGCACAACCACACCTGCTCTGTGGCCTGCACACTTCAGTCTCCTGGGACTGTCTTGGTAACAGCACCTTCAACAAGGGTAAGGGACACAGAGGGGACTTTTGGAAAGCTTGGTTAGGCGTTGTCATGATAAACTACATCATGCCAATCATTTTACATCTAGGGAAGGTTAGGAAACATGCAGCTTACAACTCCACAGCAGAGCATCACAGCTGGCAGCACTCGGTATGTTAAACAGGAAAAGTCTGCTACAGCTTCTTGTTCCCACTGCATTTTAGATTATAGAAGAGGAAAATCATGCCAGTGAAAGAGGACCAGGTCAGTACATTGGCAAACCAAGCACTTGACAAGAAAGACATCCTCAGCCACAGTGGCTCTCACTTCTCAAAAGTGAGAATTAAAACCAATGAGTAACAAATCTTGCAGTGCTTTTACAATTGTTTACTAACCCAAATTTTTAGATATGAGAGACTGACTGCTGCTAACCTGAGCCTATTCCAAATAGTTCAAGGAATGGAACCACACACGACTGCTTAAACTGCATTAAACTGCACTGTCCAGAATGATTCTCCCTTTGCCACACATTGGAAGCAGTGGATCTTATTACTTGCCCTTAATTTTGTTTCCAGACTCTCCCAGCACACAGACTCTATTAGAATCCACATGGACATAAAGATGTTCCCAAATTTTTATCTTATCCACTGTTTTAGAAAATCAGATTTACTTTCCTTTGCTGCAAATACTTCAGTCACATTTGCCTTCCTTAGCAGTCAGTTATGCTTCAGTATTTCCATCAGTTTCTCCTCCTCTTCACAAGTGAGTGGCAGCTACTGCACCATCATGAATTTTCAAGACAAACACATACATACTCCTCAAATTCTGGTTTCAGAATATATTTTTGGGCCTTAAGATGTATTTGTCCATCAGTGTTAGGATATCTTAAATGTTCTTCTTCGCAGTAACTCTGTGACACATCAGAACTGCAGTAGAGAAACGAAACTAAGGAAGCTGCAAGTAATCAAACAGAAGAGCATAATTAAGGCACTGTAAAAGATAAACACAAATACCCATTAGTTTTATGTATTATGAACTTTTATATAGTAGGAAAACCTTCACTTTTTCTTGGTATACATGGGGTAGTATCCCTTTGGTCTCACAGAAGTGTAAAGGCAAAGAGCTCTAAGGAATCCTCACACCTCTCAGACAAGCAAACATGCCACCTGCCTGAAGAGGTGCTTTCTTTTCATACTCTCAGAAAACCATTGCAACCAAGGAGGGAGACAGCACAGCTCTAATTCCAGAGAATGTAGTTTTTTAAAGAAAACGACTCCTTTAAATTGCTTTGGATGTGAAGAGGAGAAAATGTAGCTAGGGTGGTTATAGAGTGCAACCTGGTACATAAATATCCTGTCGCAGACGGATGTTATCAACAAGTCATTCAGCCTAGTATTAAAGTGGTACATGATCCTCTAGTGAAATATTTATTCAGGGTATCAGGTAATCTTGGGGTACAGGTGACAGGGCTGGACAAGTTGATGTCTCAAGATACCTTCCAAATCTGTTTGTTGCCGTTCTTCACCCCACACAGCCAGGGCTGACAGCAGATACTCACAGGCTGCCAACCAGCTCCCCAGTGTTTTAAAATGCAAACACTTTCCAGACGTTGGACTCACTTGGTTTTCACGGCAGCTTGCTGAGTTACCAAACTCAGAGAGGGCAGCAGGATCAGAACACAGATGAGCCAGGCCCCAAAAATGGGAAGTTTGCAAGTTTGAATGTAAGTGATGTCTTACTTAAGCTTCCCCCCTCAGTTTTCTGACACACATATAAAGCGCTTTTGTAACCAAGGCAGGGGATTGGAATTCAGCTTAATGGCAGAAAACACAACCAAGGACAACTTTCACCACAAAAAGCTTTTAATCTTCTCCTTCCAAGATTCCCATCTCTTACTTCCCTCTTTTGCCTCATCTATCAGCCCTCTAACATAGAAAGTGCTGCTTTATCACTTATTTACAGAGTGCCTCACAAAACAGAGCTTCCATGCCAGCTCAGGTACTTGAACATTTGTAAAACAGAACAACAGCCAGCGAAGTCTGAGGAGTTACCAGAGACAGTATCGGGGCAGAATCATCTTGAATTATCAGAGAAAGCTAATGCTGGGCATAAACAATATTCTGCTGCAAAACTCATTTGCACGAGTTTCTACAACAGGTGATCTAAATTTCTTCTGACAGCGTAACACATGGCCTGTTATCATCAGACCTCTGTTTTAATTGAGCCTACCCTAGCACTGCTGCTTTCATCGTAACTGTTTGGTAAATTTAGAAAAAAAAAATATGCTCACAAGCTCTAACAAGCAAGTGGCCAAAACATAAAAATTACTGTTGCAGCTCGCATTTTTTTTCCCCAGCCTTAAAGGGCAAGCTAAATGAATCCCATGTTGCTCCTGGAAGGTGTTTCCTCTGGGGCAGAGCTGAGGATCACTGGCAGGGAAACACAAGGGCAGTTATTGTGCAGTTAGCTCGTGTACTTACTGTGGGGGATTTAAGAGGGAAAAAGAAAAAAAAGAAAGTACTGCAGTCCACATTCAACTTTAGCAATCCTGCAGAACTTACTTCAAATGAAGGCCCTAAGAGATTTGATTTGCAAAGCTAAATTACCCAGTGAACCCCAGGTACTGCGCACTGTGCCATCCTGCACACACACTCTTTAGGAAACGGTGAGAACAGTTCTCTCCCACTAAAATAAAAGCTATTTTGAGCCTAACTCTGGCATAAAAGTTAAGTAACACCAAATAGAGTATTGTACGCCTATAACTCAGCACTACCTCTCTACAAAAAACCAATCAAAAAACCCAGGGCACAGTTTAAAATTTAACACACAGATCACATGCTGAAAACAAAGTACAGCAAGGACTAAAAACACGGCAAAATCCTGCATTAGCATAGCACTTCTCAGATGAGACAGTCTGTGGAATAAGACATGTTAGTAACCACAGTACAGGAACGCTTAGGTATCTTAACTTCAATTCAAACTTTTCCTCTAACTCACAACAACCCGCTACTCCCTCCTGTTTCAAAATGCTTCAGCACTCAGGAAACACCACAACGAATTGAATTTATAAAGCTCGAAGTTCACGGGTGGCTTTCTCAAAACAAACAGGAAAAAGGTGAACTGTAAAGGTGTGGGCCTTTACGTGAAACTACCGAACCTTCAGACACAGGAACATCAGGAAGTTCGGCCAACAGCGTGGGGAAAGGAGGTAGTATTTATGCCCAACCGGGTACAACTATTATTTGTGCCTCTGGGAAGTTTACCGAATTAATGCTTAAAGTACTTCTTTTATAAAATAAGCTTTACTTTAAGCAGGAGAAAAGCCCCAAAGCCCAACTTTAAGGCTGACACAACGGAACGCGTCCCGGTGAAGGCTCCAGCCTGGCCACAGCCGGCTCCCGGGGCTCCTCCCGAGCCCGTTCCAGGGGGTCACCACGGGCACCGCCGCGAACCTACCCCGCTGCTGCACAAAAGGCGACCGAGGGGACACCAACACCCCCCGCGGACCCGCACCGCGACTCCGACCAGGCAAAGGCCGTGCCCGGGGGGCTCTTTGTGCGGGAGACCCGGCGGCTCCGCTCCCCTCACCGACCGCCCCCGCCCGCGCTCCGCGAGTTCCGCGGCGCTGCTCAGGCTCAGGTGCGGCCGCCCCGCCCCGCCCCGCCCT